>BHEV01014691.1:433-11849 GCA_004319985.1 Emydocephalus ijimae
CAAGCTCACATCAGTCTGAGACGCACAGAGCTGAAGACCAAGCCTGAAGATGATGAATGAGACTTCATCAAAACGTTGCCTAGATACTTCCAATCTTACGCGGGAGNGGAACACACCCCCACCCAATCAGAACACAGCCAAGCCCCATCCAATCAAGTCACACCCCCACTAGCAGTTAAAAGGAAGAAGCAGCTGCAAGCTCACATCAGTCTGAGACGCACAGAGCTGAAGACCAAGCCTGAAGATGATGAATGAGACTTCATCAAAACGTTGCCTAGATACTTCCAATCTTACGCGGGAGAAAACCTGAATAACCAAAGATCCACATATATATATATATATAATTTGTTTTGTAGATTTTCACGAGTACAGGTATGTAGGTCTAGGTGTGTTCGGGTCTTTTCCCGTGTAAGATTAAGAGTATCTTGGCATCGTTTCGGCGAGGTTCCACTCGCCATCCTCAGGCTGGTGCTTTCGGCTTCGTGCCAGTGCAAGCAGTGTGTGATCGGAGCTCCCGTCTCACTATAAATACTGGTGGTGGGGCTGGTGTGCTGGGCTGGTTGGCTGCGCTGCTGCCTCTTGATTGGTTGATGGAGTTGATGTTGGTATAATGGGCTGTGTAATGGCCTTGTGAGTTTTGTTGTGGAGATATCCTGGATCTTGTGTTTTAATCTCCTGGGTTGTTTGTTTTGCAGTGATATTTTTTCCATTAGCCTCTTGTGTTTTAACAGCTTGGGTAATGGGTTGTGTGATGGGCTTGTGAGTTCTTTTGTTGTGGTATCCTGGGTCCTGCATTGTAATCTCCTGGGTCGTTTGTCTTTTGATCTCTTTTCCATTAGCCTCCTGTGTAGTAACAGCTTGGATAATGGGTTGTGTGATGACCTTGTGAGATTTATTGCTGTGGTATCCTTGGTCTTGTGCTGTGATATCCTGGGTCATTTGCTGTGTTGCAACTTCTTGAGTTCTTGTGGTGTAATTTCCTGGGTTTTCTGATGTGATATCCTGAGCGGGTGGCTGTGATGTAACATTCTGGGTTTTAGTCTAGCTTCGAGTTTGTGGTCTGGGTCTGCGTTCTTGGCGTGTGTCAGCTTGTTTGGTTTTGGGGTTGGGGGGTGCGACAGCTGGCAAAGCAGCCGTGGTTTGTTTTCTGGATGGTGGTTGCCCTTCATTTATAGGATGGGCTTGGGCCTGGGTCTGATGAGGGGGTTGGCGGTGGTGTCCCGTGTTGTTTTGGGTCTGGTGTTGGTTTTTGTGGCTGGGACTCATTTGTTGGTGAGGGCTAGCTTCCAGATGTCTGGTAGGCAGGAGGTATCATCCCGTCTATTCATGTTATGGAGGTGTTTCTCTATCTCGATGGCTTCCCTGATTATTCTCTTGCTGGAGTGTTCAGTCTTGGATATTAATTTGGTTCCTTCTAAATTAATTTCATGTCCTGTGGCTTTAAGGTGCTGGAAGAGGGAGGAAGTATTTTCTTCTCTTCTGAATGCGTTTTTGTGTTCTGCAATGCATGCATTTATTTTCTAGTTGGTTTGTCCAGTGTATGTGGCTGGGCAATTGTTGCATGGTATTTCATAAACTCCTTGGTTTTCCAGCTGGATCTTGTCGTTGGGGTTTCTTAGGATGTTGGCTATTTTTTGGTCAGTGCCGAAGGCTGTCCTGATATTGTATTTGTGGAGAATTTTGCTGATTTTGTCTGTGGTGCCTTTGATGTAGGGGAGGAGTGCGATACCATTGTCTTGTTCTGTGTCTTGTTTTTTGGGGGGTATCTCTTTTCAGATTAGATTGGTGATAGTGTTTCTTTGGAATCTGTTGGAAATAATACGTTAGTGAGGGTGTGTAATTCTATTCTCAGATAGTCTTTGTCAGCTAGGTGCTTGGTTCTGGAGATGAGGGTCTTGGCGATGGAGTTGATCTGTGCAGGGTGGTGATGGGATTGTGCATTTAGGTAGCGGTAGGTGTGGTTTTTTTTCTGGTAGATGGTGTGTTCTAGGGAGCCATTGGGTTTTTTGTAAATTAGGATGTCCAGGAAGGGAAGTTGGTTGTGGGATTCTGTTCCCATGGTGAATTGTATTTTGGGGTGTAGGTTGTTAAGACTGTGAGGAAGTTGTCCAGTTTTTCCTGTGTGGCCAAATTACGAAAGTGTCATCTACATATCTGAGCCAGAGTTTGGGTTTGTGCTCGGATTTGTCTAGAGCATTGGTTTCAAAGTGTTCCATGTATAGGTTAGCGATGACGGGTGAGAGGGGTGATCCCATGGGTGCTCCTTCTATCTGTTTGTATCTTTGTCCATTGTGGATGAAGTATGTGTTGGTTAGGCAGCGGTTGGTCAGATCTAGGATGTGTTTGGGGGAGTTGTATTTGTTTTGGATGGCTGTCAAGGCTTCTTTGATGGGTACTTGGGTGAAGAGGGATATGACATCGAAGCTCACAAGTAGGTCGCTGAGTTGTAGGTTTTGTTTCTTTATTGTTTCTATGAAGTGGAAGGAGTTTTGTACGTGTGAGGTGATGGATTCTGTGTAGGGCTGGAGTTGTTTGGTGAGAAATTTGGCAAGATTCTGTAGAGGTGAGCCTATGGAGCTGACTATGGGTCTGAGTGGTATTCCTTCTTTGTGTATCTTGGGGAGGCCATAGAGCTTAGGGCATCTGGATGATTTTTCTCTGGGGATGATTCTCTGCTGGATCTCTTCACTGATGGGAGATGCTTTTATTTTGGAGTTGGTGGCTTTTTATAGGTAGGTGGTGGTGTCAGTATTCAAAGGTTTGTAAGTGGGGTCTTGGAGTAGGTTGGATAGTTTGGAGTGGTAGTCTGATGTGTTCATTACGACTGTGGTGTTGCCTTTGTCTGCTGCGAGAATGACTATGTTGCTGTATTTATTTCTTGTTTCTTTCTTAATCTTACCCATGTGCACAGGCATTCACAAAATATGATAGAGAACTGATTTATTCATTTGAATTTTAAAACTATTCGGTAGCTGTATGCAGGATTTTGTTTGTAAAGATATAATTGTGAAAGTTGACAAAATGTAATTTCCTATGGTGCATAACAATGATCAAAATTCATTGATTATGTGTCATCAACTCCTAGTGACCACATCGTAGATTTTCTCCATAATGATCTGTCCCTAACCTGATCTTTCAATCTTCCAATAATGCATTCATTTCCATTGTAAATTAGTTCATTCACCTTGCTGGTGGTAAACTTTTTCCCCACCTTTCTCAGCATTAAAGCCTTCTTTAGAAAGCAAGGTAATGTGTCTACAGTAGGATAATTTGAGTCTGACCTAGCAAAATTCAGACTATATAAAAGAGGGCACGGCACTGTAATATGAGCACTTTTTTCATTTTAATAGATTTTTTTTTACTTGAGAAATAAAGGAATATGTAGAATATTCCAGAGAGAACTGGCTCCCATAATTTCTTTTGTTTGCCTGATTCTTTGAGCAGGCTGCCATCAATGTGAGCTAAATCCATTTTCCACAAATGTTTTGTGGATTGGAAATTAATTTATATTCTGGAGTCCAGTTGGCACACATGTCATGCATCATCATCTGGAATGGTTTTGCTTCCCTTTGGAGCCAGCCAGCCAGCCAGCTGGACACAGAGAGAAAGGGCTGTGCTCAAGCACCCAAGAATCAGGTTGCATGACAACAAGTAAACAGGGTCTGGATTGCTCAAGAAAGCAGTATAATATGTTTATCACAGTCTCAACTTGAGTTTAACAGCTGGGAAGCCTGCCTGGCTGTGAGAGGTTTCTGACATCCTGGGTCAAAAGGGGAAAAATATTTGGTTTGCTTCCCACTTTCCTTTCTCCGGTATTCTCAGATGTTGCTTTAAGTGGGATCAACTTCTTCCAAAGATGCAAGGAAGCAGGTGCCACACCCATTGTAGTCATGCAACATGATTCTTGGGTGCTTTAGCACAGCCCTTTCTCTCTGTGTCCAGCTGGATATTTCTTCCTTTAGCTTGGACAAGAATGTGCTGCCAGCCAAGTATCTGTTACTGTTAATGGAGCCTATCCTCCTACAGACAAGAAGGATGAATCATCATTGGGATTAGGTTTTTCTGATCTTTATGTTATGGTTTAGGATGAGCGTTGTAAGGAGGGAGGTTGGGAGGGAGGTTGGGAGGAAGGAAGGGAAAGGAAAGGAAAGGAAAGGAAAGGAAAGGAAAGGGAAGGAAAGGAAAGGAAAGGAAAGGAAAGGAAAGGAAAGGAAAGAAGGAAGGAAGGAAGGAAGGAAGGCTATATTCGCAAAAAGGACAGAAAAAGAGCAGATTTAAGTTTTGCATAAAAATCCATTTGTTAATTTGTATGTACTCATTCACATTTAGAAATAATTTATCTCCACATAGTAAATAAATTACCTAATAAATTACCTAAGTTGTTGCCGGGATGCTAGCTATTGATGGAAATCTGTTGTAAGCCACTCTGGGGAATGTTGTTTCTGAGAAAAAAAAACCCACAAATATAACATTTAAAGATAAAGTAGACCAAAATTTAAAAATAAATTAATAAAAATGTAGATTGAACTGGACTGCCATTCCTTTAGAATTTTGCCCTTGGATTGGAAATCCCTGAAACAGATTGATTTTTTTAAAATAGAGAATTGTTCTCCCTAAAGCAGGGCAGTAGTCACTCTTTCTTTTCTGAAGCTACACAGTCATGCCTACCTCCTTGTCTCAGATGTTCTATTGGCAAAGACTAGAAGAATGAGTGAATGAATAAATGACTTTCCCCATGTATACAGTATATTGCTTTTCCATCCCTTTAGGAGCCCCTCATTCATGCAAAATGCCTGAGACTTGTGTCCCAGGAGATTGTGTGTGTGTGAGAAAGAGAGAGGGAGAGGGAGAGGGAGAGAGAGAGAGAGAGAGAGAGAGGAGATGCTTATTGGATTTGACAAATTATGATTGATGGATGGTAGAGCAGAATTGTTTGCCACTCAGAGTCACCTCCTGTGAGATAGGCAACTATGTAAATTTGATAAATAAACATACAAATGTAGGAAAGTTCAGCAAAGAATATCAGTGCCTCATCATGGCTTGGAGAATCATTTCAATCGTTTCTCAGCTCTCTGCTTTCTCTTACTAAAATATTGAAAGGATCAGATGTGACATATGCAGACAATTTATGTTTTAGCACAGAGAAGAAAGGAGATAATGGAAAATGGGGAGAGGCAGCCTGGTTTGCATTTTTACGCAAGTTTTTAAAAATATCACTTTGTATTAATGTTGCATTCACTAGGTTACTTTTTTATATTTTAAATTGGCCTTAACTGTAGTGTTGTATTTAGTACCTTGGATGTTCTACAATGCTGTAAATTGGATGTGGTTTGAATTCTGAAACTATTTTCTTCCTGGTGGGTCTGTAGGTTTTAAAAATAAATATTTTAATAGATATGGAGGTTTCATTCCTCTGGTTACTTTCAGTTCTTGGTCTAGAGCTGACTAGTATGTTTGCCAGATCACAATATTCAAAAAAAAAAAAAAACAAGCAACAAAGTAAAGGAACATTGGGCCCGTTCCATTCTGTAGGTCTTTTTGAAACTGGTGAATTCTGAGGTAAAGGGACATTGTTCTGGCCCATCCTTCATGGATGCTTAAAAGACTTCCTTCCAGTAAATATGAAAGGGGACCCCAAATAAGAAGCAGAGGAAATCCCTGGAGATGTTTCAAGGAATTAAATGAAACACATACGGTTTTCCTTTCTCCTTTTTCATTAAAAGAAGGAAGAAATTTCAAGAAGCAAGCTCTGAGGAATGGGAAATGTCAGGACAAGCACAAATATGCAGGACTCAGTCCCAACCAGACTCAGATGGGGAGGGTAATTCGTCATTGTCAGTTTTCCTTCTGTTGGGTCTTCCTATTGCGTGTGTTTGTGTCAACTGGAAATTTCAGAAATTTGTGGTTAAAGTTATGCGACGTTGTGAGCTATAGTTGTAAATACACTAAACAACTTCAAAATCTTCTTCAATATTTTTCCATGTTTTGTTTAAAAAAACCTTTAACCTCTTGTAAGGTAAGTAGCAAACAAACTACAGTATTCAAAAATCGTAAACAGAAAAAAATCTGTAATGCGTCATAATCTTTATCAGTATATCATTAACACTAATTACAAACAACCCTCCAAGTATAAATAACAGTCAAAAGACTGCACAGATGATTCTGAAAGAATTAAAGCTAAATAAGAACTAGAGGCCATTTTATTTTTTGAGGAGGGAAGAAGACATTGTAAACAGAATACCAAGCAGAAAAGTCTCTTCTGACACTTCTTCATAAAAAAAGCCCTGTGAATGGGCTTGCTTCCTATGAGGATGGGGAATTATGTTTGTGAGAAAATGTTGTTCAAGGCATGCTGACTTTTTCACCGCCTGATTAAGAAACGGTACGAACCCAAGCCCCATCTATATAGGCCTCTGTGGGGGAGGCAGTGTAGGAGTTGATGTGTTTGACTCCTCCCTCAGGCTCAGCCTGGTCATCTCCTTCAGACGGGGCATATAACAAAACATGTATTGCAATGTCAGAGCACAAACTCTTCCTCTGATCTACTTGTGTGTGATTGTGGCTCATATACAAAAGGCTGGAGTTTGCATCATGATGTCACAATGCATGTTTATCATTGTGGCATCAACTAGACCTATATATATAGGCATCCATAACGCTTTTGGTCTATTGTATATTGTCTTGAAATATGGTAGTAATGTGGTGGTGATGATGATAACATTGTTTAATTATTATTAGAAGTCAGGAACAGATCTTCACTGTCATGAATTGAACTGTCTCCTGCAAACACCACCACCCTTTCGCTCCTCTTTATTCCATATGGGAGGGGCCATTCACAGTCCACCTGAGCCTTTACTCCTGAGTTGACCCTTGTTCCTTAACTGTTCCCTTCTCCTGGCAGCTCTGTGCATGCACACACTGAGAATAGGCTCCAGCTGCTCTTCTGCCCCACTGATCTCCGACTCTGAAGGCAGTTGATAACTGTCAGATGGCCCTGGCCCCATCTCTGCCTCTGATGCAGAGCACTCATTAGAGTCTTCCCCAGACTCCAGGACTGGCCCATGTTCCTCCCCAACCTCCTCACTGTCAGAGTCTGCTGCCAGCTCTGCTGGACACTGGCAGGCCACAACACATTCATTGTTTGCTTTGAGATGATCACAGGTCCATGCCTATAAGAGCAGTCCTAACTATCTGCAGGGAAGCGTCATGCCACAAACAAAAATGCTTGTGGAAGGGTGGTGTGTATATTTCTTGCAGATGCAACCCATTAGTTTGGAATGCTAATAATGTGACTGGAACAATGTAAGTAAGTTGTGTATTACTTAGTTCTTGTAAGCAGAAGTAGATAATACTCTCTCTCCTTTTCTTCCACCATCCTCCTTATTTCTTACCCTCTGTTCATTCCATGCTCCAATATTACAAAGATTTGGAGAGAGGTCTGAACACAGTTTCCATGTACTGCTGCCAGCAGAAAGTGTGTGCTTCTGATTTAAGCAGATTAAAAAAAATCAAACAGGGAAGGTTCAGTAAAAATTAACTACACAGGGAATTATAGCTAATCTTTGATAACTGCTATTAGGACTCAGAATTTGCACTATTTTCATTGGGGCATGAATAATCACTAAGTGATGCAGTCATAAAGCAAAATGTCCTCTGACCGCATCACTTAGCAACCGCAATCCCAGCAATCCTCATTGTCATTAATAAGTGAATTTTATCAGTCGTTAGCTGAGGACCCATTCCAATCTACTTCATTCTAGTTACTCCCAGCTCCATGCCTCAGTAAGGTAAGGAACTGCCTCTAACTCACCTCTCAAACTCATAACTTCGAATAGTCATTGAACAAATGATCATTAACTGAGGACTACCCCTACGAAACTGAAAAATCTCAACTCAGACTCAACAGAGTCTCATGTTCCAAATTTCACTGTCAAAATCTTGTCATTTTGCTCCCTACTTTGGCAGTGCAGTGGGATGTTGGGGCCCCCACAATAAATAAATGACATTAAGTGAAGAGACCTTCATTTTACCATAGATTGATTTGGGCTAATGATAGTAATAAGAAGTAAGAGCCATGCTGACCAGAGACCCTGGGGAAATCCCCAAAAAAGTCTGTAGGAAAATTCCCTACCTCGTTTTCCTTGTTGTATATTTCCATTTCTATTTAAAGCTGACATTTTGAAATCCTCAAACATTCAGATTTCAATCCAGAAAGATGATTTTAGCCAATCTAAAAGTATGCATATATCCATCTAATATTCTTTTTAAAAATCCTTTGAATGTAATATTATCACATAAACTACTTTTGAAGTTTCTTCAAGTGCCTTGGAAACAGCATGGGCAAGCTACTGCTTTTTTTTAAAATGGCAAAAGCTTTCCTGGTGAATGGAATTAATCACTCAGTTCTTTGAACTGAGATCCATATTTTGAATCCAACATTTGACTTTAGCCAACATTTTATCTCCCCTCCTTTTTTTAACAAAATCCCAACAGTATTAGGTGTTAATTAACTGGACCTCTATTTTTCTCCTACCACTCATCTTTCTTGTGGCAGAAAAATGATACACAAAAAAACCCAACAAAGCAAATTGTCATATCAAATGCACCTTTCCATTTTCAACCCTATAGTTTCCTCTTCCAATGAAGCCACTGTTTTCTTGTGATTGATAAGGGGTCTAGAGACTAAACTATATGATGAATGATTAAGGGTGAGGAGGTATGTTTAGCCTAATGAAGAGAAGAATTAATGGGGACATGATAGCTGTCAATACTCGAGGAGCTGTCACAAGCTCCAGAAAACCTGAGGGCAGGACAAGAAACAATGGGTGGAAGTGCTTTAAAGAAAGATCCAGTCTGGATCTAAGGATAAATTTACTGGTAATTAGAACAGCTAATCAGTGGAACAGCTTCTCTCCTGGAGTTGCGGGTGATCCAACTCTGGAAATCTTCAAGAAAAGTTTGGGCAGTCATTTGTCTGGGTTGCAATAATGTCTGCCTTAGGCAGGGGGTTGGAGCAGAAGACTCCCAAGATCCCTTCCAATCTTATGATTTAAGTCATTTTCAACTCCAAGTGACCACATATATATTTTCCATAATGATCCTACCCTGGTCCTTCAGGTCTTCTAACAGTGCATTCATCACTACTCTGAGTCCATCCCACTAGCTTCTGGTCTTCCTCTTCCATTTCTCATACTCTACATGAAAGTTTTTTTTTCTTTTACTAGAATCATTGCAGTAATGTTAAGTAATGTGCTATCTTCATTGGACAGAAACTGGTAATTTTCTTTTACTCTATGACATTTGTCTCAAAGATGCAGTAAAAACTCAGAGGCAAACTAGCTTTTGGTGGAATCTGATATGAATGGCAGTAGTTGAAAGGAGAGTGACAGGAAAAATAGCCCATAGTTTGAGAGATCAGTGTCTGGTTTTTAAAGTAGCTTTATCTCCAAAGGATATTTTTGCTAACAGGCCCCTCTCAGTTTTCCAAGAACAGTGAACTAAAATTGCTTGTGTGTACCGGGGCCTGTTATAAAAACCAGAAAAATAGGCAAAAAACCCAAAGGCCTGTGCTGAAGCATTAATCTGCTTGGTTGCAAGAGTTTTAAACTGTATGATGCCAAGAGAATCTCATAGATCAGGATCTTGCATAATCAAACATTAAAGCCTAATTTGTATAATTTCTCCCTACCTTTTGTTCAGGGATGAGCTGCTGGGGGTTCGCAGGAGTTCGGGAGAGCCCCTAGTTAAGATCCTGTGCAGTTCAAAGAACCCCCAAATCCTACTCCTGGCTGGCCCCACTGCCCCGTCCCGTCCCTCCTAGGAGTCCCCAGTTACCCTCTTTTGGATGAAGGTAAGTGCAGGGACATCAGAGGCTTGGAGAAGGCAAAGAATGGGCCTCCCGGAAGTTCAGGAAGGCCAGAAATGGGCCCATTTCCAGCTTCCAGAGAGCCTTTGGAGCCCTGGGAGGCTGCTTTTGCCCTCCCGGAGGCTCGAGGAAAGACTCTGTAGCCCAGGGAGGGCAAAAACACCCCCCACCATGGTGCAGGAGGCCAACAGGCCATGCCCACCATGACCATGCCTACCAGCAACTGGGCAGATAACTCTTTGCTAAAAAATTTGAAGCCCACCCCTGTGTGTTGATGGTGCTTATGTGTATGTGTGCTTAACAAACACTTGTCTTGTTTTTTAGTCAAAAAGATTCTCAGAAAAAAATTACAAACATCCTGTTATGTTTATTCTTAAAAGAAAATGAAAGTTAAGCTCAGTCCCTAGTTCATAATTGAAAAACTTTTGTCATGTGTCATAATAGGTATGAGATCCTATTCATTCTAAAATTATATGAAATGCTGTTGGATTTCCATAGCTTCAGAAATCAACTACACTGCATAGGAATGTTAGACTACAAACAAAATTTTGATCAGGGAAAATAGAGAGCCACTCTTAGAATTTAAAAAAATTGCTGTTAAAATGCCCAGATAACATAGTATTAATGAGCAGAAGGTGCTGTAATGATGGCAACTGATACCACATGGAGATAACGTGCAGGACTATGATGTGTGCAATTGCTATTAATTGTAAAAAGCCTACCTTAAATTTTTAGCATATTTAGTCTTTCAGGATACTTTGAATTACACAAACTGAAGTGAGTGGATCTCAGCATAAAGATGCCCTTGAGTTTAGCTTAATTGCATTGACATCCTTTTTTTGGCAACAATATGGAAATTGTTTCCAATTCAAAAGAATCACAATCACTATATTGGGAATAGCTACGTTCCTTTTTTAGCACAGTCATCTCAGCAGTGTCTTTTTTAGAAGAAATATCTAGCAACTAGTCTTTAATCCCCCCCATTCCATGTCCTCTGTCTTCTTGAGAAAACAAGGTTGTCTTTTTGGCTTCTTCTGTTCCTGTAGACTTTTGCCAACCCTCAAGAGGCTTCAGCTAGGAAGCTATTGCACCTACTCTACAGATCAGGGCCAGGGATGCCGTTGCCATGACAACATGGGGCCTTCTCCAGGTTTCCTCCTCCTTCTTCTGCTGAGCCCTTAAAAGAAGCAGAAGAAGAAAAAGAAGAAGAAAAACATCTGGAGTTGCAGTAATTTTTCTCCTCCCCCCTTCTCAGACTATGAAAAGGCAGCCAGATGCCATGTCATTGTTGTTGAAAGCTCTGAATGAAAGGACTGCCAAAAAAATGGAGTTCAAAAAAGGTTCTGTGTCAGGAAGCAACC
Source organism: Emydocephalus ijimae (assembly GCA_004319985.1). Taxonomy (NCBI): domain Eukaryota; kingdom Metazoa; phylum Chordata; class Lepidosauria; order Squamata; family Elapidae; genus Emydocephalus; species Emydocephalus ijimae. The sequence continues at coordinate 11,660 of BHEV01014691.1, forward strand.
ACAGAAATGTACTTTTTAGGCATTTCCAATCAACACGGAGAGGGTGGAGTCTGATGGACTAGGATGCCTGTCCCTATCTCCTGTCCCTCTCCTCCATCCTTAGAATTGTTCAATGTTGTAGAGCGGCGGGTACAAAGATCAGACGGAGCCAGGCTGAAGGCTAACAACTTTATTCACATGAATAAAGGGT
>BHEV01014694.1:0-20314 GCA_004319985.1 Emydocephalus ijimae
GGATTCCTTGCATAATCATCTGTAAGGTCACTTTTTCTTGTTCTTTATCTTGCTTCAACATTGTCTGAATTAAACGTTGTCTTCCAGATGGTGGGGAGGCAGAAGTAGAGGTAGAGACGCCAGAAGGTATGAGTTTCCTGCTTATTTTAGATGATTCAAGACCTTCAAATTCTTTTTAAATTTTAATCCAACTGATAGAATAGCCAATTATAATCCAAAATGGAAAANACCTAATCCAATTATTAAGTAATCCACAATAAAAAATGAAAAATAGAAAGAAGAAAAAAGCCCAAAGATAATAATAAAAAAAGAACAAAAGAAAGGAAAAAAATGTCTTCAGGTTCTTCACACCTTAATCCAGTTAGGAAATCTCAATAATAAAAAAGAAAAAGCAGAATAGTCCAAAAACATGGATGGAAAAAGCAAAAATCCCAGTGAAGAGAAGGAAAAGAAAAGAAAAATAAAAAAAAATTCTGAGGCTTTCCCTTTAAAATAAAAGGCAAAAATAAGAATATTCCTAAAATTAAAGTTTACAGAGAAGCTGGTAAGGAAGGGTAACACAACTGAAAAAAGATAAGAAAACACACTGCACTTTGTTTAGTTGTCCAAGGCTCTTATTATGACTCTCTTCTCCACAAGCTTCAAAGCCAAGCCTCAAGTGTTAAGATGTTGATAGAAGTCCAGAAGAGCACCTGTAATAATATTCTGCTACGCTCTTCCCTCTATCTTATCAAATTGAAATGTCCTTGAGAAGGAGTCTTTCACAGTTCTCTCCAATTCAAATAAAATATTTTCAAGCCTCTAGTTGCCAGTGTTACAAAATTTCTTAATTCACTCCCCCCCCCGCCAGAAAAACATAGTTTAAGTTGAGAAAAAAGAATATATATATATATCTTACGCGGGAGAAAACCCTAATAACCAAAGATCCATATATATATATATATATATATATATATATATATATATATATATATATATATATATATATATATATANATATATATATATATATATATATATATATATATATATATATATATATATATATACACACACACACACACATAAAATAACCAAAGGGAGCCTCTAGCCTAAAAAAAAATTAAGAAATCAAAAAGGAGCATAAGAAGTAAATATATATATGAAATAAAATTCAGTCCAGTTAACTGCAAAGTCATGCTAAAGTCCAGTAAAAAAAAAAGTAAGAGAAAGAAAAAAAACCAAGCCTCAATTTGATGTCCCTTTAAAAAACGCCGCTCATACAGTTTTGTCAAAAAATCTCACAGGTTTCTTCTCATATTCAGAGTGTCCTTTCAAGTCTCAGCAAATTAGTAAAAAAAAGAAAATTCTCACCCAGCCAACACACTTTCACTTTCAGCCTCTTCCTTTCTGGAGCTGTCCCAATTTCAGCAGCTATGGGGGCTGCCTCTCCGCCACTGGCAAAAGGACTTCTCCCAGATCAACCAGGGACTTTGCAGTGTTCCTGGGATCCACAGAGTATGCCCTTCATGATCACCATCTCTACAGGACGGTTTAGGTCCGTTGGGACCGACCAGGGGTGAAGATATCAGCTGCGATCTCGGAGCCCCAAGATTGCAGCTGTATCGCTGCGATGTAGCTCCGCCTTCCCAGTTGAAGACTTGCTCCTTCAGGGATGGCGTCACCACACGCCTATTAGTTTTCTTGGCGGCAAGAAATGCGGCAGCATATGGTTTGCCATTTTCTTCTGGGAGATTTTTCAGCCTTTTCATCTAGCTTTTCCATCTGTTATAGGTAGTCCTCAACTTAAAACCTTTTGTTCACTGATCACTCAAAGTTACAACATGACAATTTTTCACATTTATGACCATTGCAGCATCCCCGTGGTCACAATATCAAAATTTGGACACTTGGCAAACTGGCTCATACTTATGACAGTTGCAGTGTCCCAAGATCATGTGATCATTTCTTTGTGACCTGATAAGCAAAGTCAGTAGGAAAGTCAGATTCATTTAACAGCCATATTACTAATTTAACAACCACAGTGACTCACTTAACAACTGTGGCAAGAAATATCATAAAATGGGGCAAAACTCACTTAACAAATTGTTGTTTAGCGAAGAAAATTTTGGGCTCAATTATGTTTGTAAGTAAAGGGCCACCTGTATGTTAGATGAATATAAGAAAATAATTTAAGAACTGAACATTGTCCACCATTATACTATTATTCATTGCTTAATATAAAATATTCCAGAAATCAGAAGCCTTGCATAGCTAATGTCAATGCTTTTTTAAAAAATGTATTGCTTTTTAAAACAACAGAACAGACAAAATACATATACATAAAAGACACACATAATAAAATACATTTTAAATTAGTTTAAAATTAGTGAAAAAAAATACAGTAGAAAAAGCAAACTATAAAGCATAGTCATTTCAGTAAAAAGTTACAATTCTATATATAATTATCTAATGCAAATATTTTGAGCAAATGAGGCCATATCTTTCCAATTTTCCAAATGATATTGGTGGTAATGAAATAAAAATATCCAGAAGTTGAATTTTGATGTCCTTTCTAAGCAATAAATCATAATGTCCAAATGTAACATGAAATACCATCAAATATTTAAAATAGCAACAAAAATATAAAATTTCTGTCAAATAAGTATCCAAATAATAGTATAGTTAGATAGAATAATAAAGGTTATAGCCCCTCAAAACCAAATAAAGGAGGTTTGGGTGCTATTACAAAAAGCACTTGTCTGTCTTAGTAGCTGGCCAGTTAGAAATCCTATTTGTCAAATTGAATAAAAAACCGACTGATGACACACATGCACTCGCACTAAGGCAAAATGTTTTTAGAATGTTTGGTCTCTAATGTTCATACACATACTTGCACCTGCACCTGAATAAACAGGTTCATTGTGGAGTTGAAGACCACAATACTTTGTTGATTATTAGAAAATATATATACTCTTGATCCTTGAGCTACTAGCTTTATGTTTGTACCCTTATACTTTCTCATGCTGTGTTGATTTGTATTCCTTCTATAAGATTAAAAGTTGTGCAGTGCATAAATTATTAAAACTTTGCATATTAATTTGTTGAGTAAAATCAAAAGTTTCTTCTGAATAAATGTAAACAAGACTGCAAAAATACTACAGAAGAAGTAGCCTCGTGTAGTGTCTTATTTGAATTACATGTGCTACAAATGCTAAGCATATACAGTATATTGCTGCTGGAAAATATCATCAGAATCATTTTAAGGGGAAAATATCTGCCTTAAAAGCTAGTTTCAACATTTGTATAATAGCAGTTGATTCAACAAAGTGCTAAACGATTTGCCTGTGTTAAAGTAAGCCACTTTGCTTACTTAAAACAAGTGTGGCCTAAAGACTAGGGTCATATATTAAAATGATATGCTTAACCATGGTTTATAGAATAAAACAATTGGTTTGTGTGGAATACTAAACCATAAACAACAGTTTATAAATCATTAGAGTTCGATTCACACACTACAGATTAGGTCAAAAATTAAACAAGTTTCATTATTGCTATGCATATTTATTTGAGAGTTTTATTAAACACTGAGGCTTACACTTAAGTAAATTGACATATACTAAATCTATTAAGTCAGCCAATAACCAGGTCAATCTCATTGCATTAAGACATGGTTTGTTTCATCATAGTTTGTTGAGTAAGATAACAGTTTTTGGCTTGTACAATACACCATGGTTTATAATCTACAATATCTGGATTATTTGCACATAATTATAAATTAAAACCAAGCAAACCACAGAGATTTTAGCAGCCGGAGCGTAAGCAATTAAATGAATCTGCCCAATACACATTTGCAAAATTGTATTATGTATCTCCTCTCTAATGGGCTCTTAATTCCTCACCATAATTTATATTAGAGTGCTCTGTTCATGGAAGGAAGGAATTTGATGATGTAAGGAATGCTGTTTTTAAACCATTATGATGCCAAGAAACAAAAGTTTGGCAAATTAAACATTTTTGTAAACAAAGGTTTATAAACAGATCCCACTGCACTGTGTTCTTATTTGCTGTTGAATTTGAGGAGCTGATATGGCAAGTATTTTGCAAAAAAAATGGCCTGAAATCTCTCTATTGCTTTGATAGTAAAAGATTGTGTACAATTGTTCAGGTTTTTTGAATAACTTGTGGGGGACAAAATTAATCTTCTGAACAATCAAATATTTCTCAGAAAACAATCTGAGGGGTGTTCCTTTTCCATTAAATATAAAAGCATTGCTCTGTTATCTTGACAATATTAATATTTCCAATTTTGATTACAGCTTGTTCTTCTCATAATTTCTTTGCTGAGTTCTCTGTGACTTTGTGTAGGAAAGCTTTTGACCTGATTTTGTATTTAAATGCAAATGCACCTCATGGATTAAAGAATGATCACTGAAGAATGTGACAGAAATGGAAACAGCCATCTTTACTCAAAAGGCAAAATACATAAACTATGCTTGTTCTAACTGTATATAACCTAAACATTGTTTATTTAACCCAGTTTTCTGGGTTGTGAACACTAATGACTAGGTTCACACAACTTATGGCTTACATAAGCCAATTTATGACACTAATGGCTAGGTTCACACCATGCTAGAATAAAAGGTGTTTAGCTAGTTTGTTGGCTCAATGTGTGAAGTTAGCATTGCTAAAGGACTAGTCCATTTGAATTTTTAATTTTATTTAACAATGTAATATCTTATGTCTTCTTCTCAGAAAACCATTATCTTAAAACAGTTCAAGTTTTTATATAAGCTCTTCATTTTTGTAATAAATCAACAATTCCAATGTTTCACTTAACCATATTTTGCTGACTAAACACAATTATTTGGGATTACATAGAGTATTTAGCCTTAACCACATTGCAGTTTAGTATATTGTATGACTTTTGTCACCGAGAGACATTTCACAGTGAGTTTCATAACCAAATGGAGATTTCAGTGCAACTAAAGATTCAACTAACTCATCCAGCATTATTAATCTTTGGTTCTGCAATTCTTGTTGAACAGCAGTTCCCACCTGCAGTAGTCAGGGTGGCCAATGGGAGCAATAGTAACACCTCCAAATGTCTGATTATCTACCTGGTCTAATCATTACAGCATGTGTGTGCTCTTTGAAAAACTGACCTATGTGTGTTCATGCTCTAACTTGTGGGAATTCAAACTTTTTCAGAAACTTATTAATAAAAACCACTGAGCCCCTGATAGAGCAGCAGTGGGAATAGAAATGGACTTCATTCAAATGAACTTTTGTGAAAGACTTTGTTTTAATCTTTCACAAAATCCTATCAAGTTCTTGGAAAACTCAGGGAATCCATGGAATATGGCTTAAAACAGCTTTCCTAACTGAATGTTAGTTGAATTGTATCTGATTCTCTGTTCTTATGGTAGATACTGTAAATAGTTGGATTAGTGTATTTGCATGGCATGTCAACTCCTCTCCTTGACCTGATAGGCCCTGGTTATCTATTTAAATACCATCTGAAATAGTGTTTAATGAATTCCAGGCTGAGATTTGTCAATATGTCTTCTTATCTAATAATCTTATTTGTTCGTCTTCATAACAGACCTTTCTATTCCATTTGAAACACATTCATTCCAGACATTCTGTAACGGGGACTGGAAACTTTGTTACTTATTTGCTAAGAGAAGATACTGTCACTGATTTGATGTCCTTGATCGGACTTTGTTCACTGACTGCTTTTTTCTTTATTTGTAATTACTCAAAACTATTTGCCTTTTAAAATAGTATGACTAAACCTTGAATCAAAAATCGCTGCAGCTTCAGACTACAATGGTGTCCTTCAAGCTGATTCTTAACAAAATGTTGTAGAATTCTATAGCACATCATCCTTTATATAGTACGGAAATTTATTTATTCATCACATTTATATATCTGCCATCTCACCTAAGTGAATCAATTAGAAATTAAATTATTCATGACTAACTCAAGTCCCACTGATTTCAATTGATCCTAGAGTGGGTAAAACATGTGTTATTAAAGCATAAATAATTGAATAATCTACAGATATATTATTTATACAACAATGTAAGTCAGTACCAAATCCATTTGGCTTAGCAAAATATGTGAACCTAATAAAGTATAGGTAGCTTTCAGTTAATAATGGTAATTGGCACCAGAATATGTGTGGGGAGAGAAAGAAAAAGAAAAAAGTACAGAAATAAAAATAGAAAGAAGTTTTCAATTTCCTTTGCAGCAAATATGATTACCAAATTATCCCTTACTGTAGGTTTACAAAAAAAAACACCTCATTTTTTTTCCTGTTATCCATTTTTTCTTCTTATCCTCAAAAGTACAAGTCACAAGTGCATGTTTTCTGTTTCATGTAAAAAGTTTGAGGGGTTGTGAGAGGTTTCCAGTCAGCCATAGATGTAGATGCTGTCTCTTCTCTAATCAAGGCAGACAATTGAGCCATATCTGCAAGTTCCATCATTTTCAGCAACCATTTTTCTATTGTCGGTTGTGTCAGTTGGGACCAGAATTTCTATCATGAAATGGTATCATTGTAAAAGTGTGATGTCATGTGATCCATTGCTTAGCAACAGCTATCCCAGCAGTTCCTGTTGCTATTGTCAAACAATTACTATGGGCTATTAAATAGGTTGTTGCCTCCAATAAGCAAATGGTTTGAGAAGGGAAAATATTTTCAAAATAGCATGGCATCATTATGGGGAAGAATCAGTTGTAAGTGTTGGTATTTTGATGTTTCAGTCAAAGCCATAATATATTACAATTAAAAAAGTAGACAAGAAAGATTTATACAAAATAAAAAGCTGCATCTGGAAAAAAAACATATAGACTCCTTCAATGACATACATTACGAAGCAGTATAAGATTTAACTTTAAAAATATGTTGTGAATTTGATGTATATTCTTTTCATTCTCCAGATGTAATACTTTCTGTACATCCATCCATCCGTTTCCTGGTACTTTTGAATAAATCTTTGCATATAGAAATCATAATATATACCCAGAAGTTTGCCCATATCAAATTAACCCATATCCATGAGCCAATTTAAATAAGTAACAATGAAGAAAAAAAATAAGTATTTTATGCATACTGCTTTCTTCTGTCTTTTGCTTATCATACTGGCCTTGTGTAAATGAAAGGGAATGTAGAAAGTTGACTTCTCCAAGTTTTCTCTGTTTAAATCCAGTTCGATTAAATCCTTATGGAAGTGTACAAAGTGAAAAATGAGGTTATGAGAGGTTAATGCTTTAATGCTTTTAATAACGTTTAGCCCCATAGCTGCGTTTTGTCAAATAAAGTACAAAGCTGACCCAAGAAGAAAAATACAGATAGGAACAAACTAAGCAATGCTTCCTCCAAAAGGGCAAAACTACTATATGTTGGGGAGAAATATGCAACCTGGTAATGAACTAAGCACAATAAATATCTTGCCTCTATGTTTGTTATACCACACATAGAGATTGTATGGCAAGCAACAGGATAGGGCACATCAGCTGCACTGGTTCAGATGCTAGAGTTAATTCATATAATTGCTTTTACTTCATTATAAAATTAACAATGTATTTATTACAACATATTTAGGGTGATCTCAATTTCAAAACCATGTCTAATTTTCACAACCCTTGTTTTTCATACTGGTGTGTCATATATTGATTGTTTTTAATGAAGTAAACCAAATAAACATCACTGTTTGGCATTATTTGTTTAGTGAGTTTCCCTTTATATATCCATATGATGCACATGAAGAGAGTATATAATGACTTTAATGTGATGTTAGAAACACAGTAAATTCTCCCTGGATTTATGATAATTCTCCCTGGAATTATTGTGCTGTCAAAAATTTATTTTGCTATCGAGCTTCCGGCTATTGAACTTCTTCGGTGACAGACTGAAATCTGCGATCGTGCGCAGCTTCAATCTGTGCTCTTCACTGAAGCGCCACGACCCGGCTGGTTTTGGGGTTAAGCCACCCCGTAGAGGTGGTGAAGAAGGGGGAGAGTGCCAGCAGGGTCAAGGAGAGTCGCATCTCTCCTCCCCAGCTGGCCATTACTCCCTTTCCCGAAGGCAGTTGCAGTGGTGGTCAGAAATGGCCACCTCAAAGAAGAATTCAACTGGAAAAGAATGTGCAGGAGAAAGATAAGAAGAGAAAGTTTTGGCTGACCAGGTCGAACTGAAAAAGCAACAATACAAGGTACCCAGGAATTTGAATTATAAAGAACAACATTGTTCCCAAAGAAGACTTTGAAGTGGCAAATGAGAGAGGGAAGGGGGTTGGGGCTTTTTTTTTCTTTTCTTCCCTATATTGACAACTAAGAGATTTAAGCAAGAAACCGGCAAAAATCCACATTAACAGGTATTTAAGCTGAAAATAAAATGTCAAAGGGATAATAAAGATTTCTGGATTCTGAAAAACTTTTAAAAGAAGGAAAAAAAAAACAAAAGGGTGGGATCTGGAAAAATGGAGGAGACCACCTGGAAGTGAAAGGAATTAACAGTGAAACTTTAACAAGATTCCTAAAAGATACATTTTAACTGAAACTTTGTAACAAGATAAGAGAACCCCAGGAAGAGAAAGTGGAAAAAAGAAGCAAGAAGAAGCAGCTTTGGCTTATTTGGATTACTTGGTGATTTTTGGATTTTTGGCTATTGGATCTAAAAGACTAAAATTAATCGGGTGGTTGTTTAAAAGTTTTTAAAATGGTATCACTCTTGGAAGAATTGAGAATGGAACTTAAAAAACAGAAGAGGCACAAGAAGGAAGAGGTTCTTTTGGCTTCGTATTTCAATTTTTAGAAATGGAGATCCTGAACTATGAAAAACAACAAGAAATGCCTGTAGAACAAGAAGGGCAGGACAAAGAAGAAGCCATCTTCAATGACCAAGTATTTCTATGCGGGGAAAAGGAAGGAAAGGGGGGAAAGAGAGTGGAAAATTTAAGATCTGAAAAAACAACTCCAAAAAAGAATAATTTGAAAAGCAATTACAACATTAGGAAGAAACAGAAGAGAGGATTACAGAAGAGAGAATCAGAATTAGAGAGAGAAGAGGTTAAAAGAGGAAGGGAGAAAAAGAGGGGGAAGAGGGAAAGGAAAAGAAATTATAAAGGACAGAAACAGGACATAGAGAAACAGGGAAAACGTACAAGGATTAAGGGTATAAGTCTATTTAGAAGACACAGAGAGAATGGGTGAAAACTTAATTGAAAGGGGGATTCTGCAATGGTACATAAGATAGTATTGTTATATTAGAAATAGAAATGAACTTTGAAATATAAAACAAGTGTGATTAAAATGATAGATAAAATACTCATTGTAATAGAATGTTTAGTATATTAATTTAATAAAGAGAATGAGAGAATGAAATTAGGAAAGGAGGGGAACATTTTAATTATTATAAATGTGTTATAAAAATTTAAGTGAAGAGGAATATGAAAGAAACATAAAAAAATTATGGAAATATTATAAGTGTTCCGAGCAGTATGCTACCCTATTGAAAATAAATGTTAAAGATGTCAAATATTATAACATTAATGATAGAGCTGAATTGGAATAGAATAAGTATTTTATTTATTATTGTTATATATATATATTCTCTTTAAGAACTTAGTGCATATTTTAAGAATGTACCAAGCAGAATTCGACTGGAACTTATGTGTTATATTGAATGTCATAATTGTAAAGGCATAAATTGAAGTTTAAATAAGAGTTGAATGGATAAAAATTAAAAGATACAAAGGTGTCATACTCCAATTAGTAACTAGAGGGAAAATTTTTGTTTAATGAGAAAAGAAAATATGAAATTGAAACAGGACAGACAAAAGTTTAAATACAATGACTAGAAAGGTATTGAAACTTAGAAAAAGATATCCATATATATAATTGAATTTAGAAAGGAATGAGATAATTAAAAGTAAGATTGAGAAAACTAAGGGAAGGGAAAAATTATGGAGAAAATGTTAAAATAGTAATAAGATATGGAATAGAACACAAAGATGAATATGAAATTGAATTTGTGTCTGTATGGAGAAATGATAACTTGGGACCATGCTATTCTCAAAAAAAGAAATTTTACTTGTATTATATATTGTGAAAACCCAAATAAAAATTTTATTAAAAAAATTATTTTGCTATCAGGTTAAAAAAATACATTTATGTATAAATAATATTTTATTTATATATAAAATTATAAATTCTTCTGTCATTCCAATTTTGTGATTCTTTCAACAAAAAGAGATACAGAATTATACTGTAATTACTGATCCCATTTCTGCACTGCTTTTGTATAGAATGCAAGGGCCATATTGCCCTAAATAGTGTGGCCAGTAGTAAAAATAAATTTGATTTTGTTGGATCATATTGGCTATTAACTAAAATTAGACATACATATCTACATAGATACCCATCAAATTGTTCACTCTTGGTGTAGTGCATGCAAGACTGATGAGGACAGCAATAAAAAAAATTAAGGTATAAAAAGAGCTAAATGAGTTTATACACCATTCTCTATATCTTTTTAAACTGACAAAGCATGTCCATGCGTGGATTCATATATTATTAAAATTCTCACACCTTTGCTAATCTCATTAACTCCATTCCACCTAATCATGACCTTTTCAGTCATCTTCTCCTTTCCATCCAGTCACTTTTTGTACATTTTGGGATTGCATCCTCATTCATTCTACATGACCAAACTATATTGACTTCTTCATACTGGTAAATTAATTTTTATTCTATCTCTTCTTTGTTACTACATACATGTACACTTTTTAAAGTATCCAATTTCCATTTAATGTTTGTATTTCATCTGATACACCCAACGCTCGCTTCCATAGAACAAAATGGGCAGGAGCATACTCATAATTTTTTTTTTTTTGCTTCTGATAGTTATTCCTCAAAACAGATTATATGTTACTCACCACCTTTCTATAACATTTGTACATCTTAAAATTTCTCCATTTCTCTACATTTTTCCAAAGCTGAGGGAAGATTTAACAGAAAGGACTGTTGTAAATATTTTCAGCACATGCCTTAAAAATGTCAATGCCAAATGAGGTCTACTAAATCTAATTAAGTGAATAGGAAAATCAGATTGAGGAAAGTGAAAGGAATTTTAAAATTGTAATCACATATTCACAAAGGAAACTATATGTTCAAAATTAAGCACGTGTATATTGAAGAATGTGCCACTGAATTAAATTTACAAAACAAAGAATCAGATTTATTGTCCATGTTTTCATGGACAACTGCCTGGAAGGAAATTAGGAATCTGATAGCACCACTTTCAATATATCTACTTCTGAGTAGACATGCATAGAATTGCACTGCATGTCTGGAATGTAGGCGGTAAATATTTTAAAAGAACTTAAAAAAAATCAAATATTAATTCCACTGAATATTTTTCCAGCTAATTTGGAGCAGGGCGATTTTTCAGATGTTATTGACATTTAGCATCTCTAACCAATGGCACTTCTACCGATTGATAAATATTGTAACAGGAAAGATAGAATTTGCTTTAAGAATTACTTGCTTAATCATTATTCAAGCTTTTACATAGATATCAAAGTTCAGTAAGCCTGTTCTGATTGTGACACAAATACTGGCAACCATGCATTGATAGAACAGACATGCATGCCCATATAAAGGTGAATAGCTTTTGGAATGTGTGGTTTCATTCAGTTTGATGGTACTTGCCTTCTTTCCAAATTATGCTTAAACTAGCTGTTAAGTTCTGCGCATGGGCGCAAGAAGTGGAGACGAGTCGATGAACAGTGAACTTCAACTCTTTATTTAACATGATGTAACAGCTCAGAAATACGGCTACAGCGGCCCCTTTATATAGGCAAGCTTTTGAGTACTTATCCAATGAAAACACAGGGAGCGTTAGCTCCTTTAACCAATGAGAAAGGCTCGTTAATAGCCAATCAGATTCTCCTGAACGGACCAATCCGATGTCGCTATTATCAGCCAATCAGAAGTGCAGGGCCAGAACCCTGCACTTTACTTTAAGTTTTTAATAATCTTTATTCAAGCACTTTTATTAATTCACAATACTAGCAGCATTTGGGTGATGTTTCAGATTTCCTTTTCAAATCTAAAGGTACAAAATAACAAAGTCTTTTTCCTAAACAGCTTACAGTTTAAACAGAAAAACAGCATATTACATTTCCTGAAAATGCCATTGCATAATAGTTAAATATTACAATCACAGTATGTACACCCACTGTTTGTCTACTGTTTATTCTTGCACAAACATAATCTGAAGGTATAGTAAAAATGATAAATTAGTTCATTTTGCAACTTCAGAAGTTTGGAAGCTATCATTTCTTAGGGTTTCTTGTAGCATAATAATTTTCCAGTGGACCACTCAATAACTTGTTTTATTTAATATACATTTAGTGCATTGTGTAAATCATGCTAACAGGGTCCCAGTCAGCAAATCAAATTTTAGAAAATGAGGACTTAGTTCAATATATGAATCAAGTATATATGTTTTAGCCTGGGTAGTTTCAACATATTATGTTAGGTGGCACATTGGATTTTTGAGAGCATGTTCAAGTCATCAAATGAAATGGTTGCCATGTGGCCAATCACAAATACCAAGCTACCAGAATACAAACAAAACTTTGATCTCTGACCGCTTCCCCATTTTATTTTCTCAGAATGCTTTGGAATGCTGTCTCTGTGAGAAAGACTTTGGAATGCCAATATTTTCCTCTGTAGCATGCTACCCTCTTGTTTTTTAAATTAAAAGAATCTAAAAAAGTAAAATAGAAAACTTAGCTGAGTGCCAAGAGACATTTCTGGCAGATTATTGCAGATCAGGTTTGAATCCTTTTTATTGATGTTAAATCTTTGTATATAGCTAAAATAAATATTTCAGTTTCTTTTCCCCTCAAATATATTCATGAGTTACAAAGCCCATCTACACTATAACATCAAATACCCACTGAAACATAATAGAACACAGTTATATTACCATATTAAACATAGAGACTTTGGCTTGTCTGTATTTGAAGGTTTAAATGTATCTGACTTTTCTCTCTTCTTGTGTTAATAAAATTTTGAGTGTTTTGCTGTTATTTTTCATTTGAAAAATACATAATTTACAGTAATGTGTAAATTCAGTCATTCTACTGAAAAGAGCAAGGCATCTCTAAAATGTTCACATCTGTGTAGATTTGCTGTGGTTCTGTAATTTTCTAAGTGTGTCCTTCTCATTCCTGAATAATTCTACCTATGCTTATGCCCATTTAAGTTTATAAATTTATGCTCATTCTGAGAACAAAACTGGGACTAAAAAACCCTCCAGAAACAGTGTTTCATGTTCATATTAGTTAATTACTCTTCATAAACCTGGCAAGCATTTTAGCATGGCATTGCTTATCAATTTAATATTCCTTGCACTGGTCAAACAAAGTTCTCCAAGATCAATCGAAAAAAAAAAAAGCTTATGCCTTATCTTTGATAAATAGAGGAATTAGAAAGCCATAAACTTACTTGCTGCCAGCTTTGTTCTGATCTATTTTTTATAAAATGCGAACAAAACTATAATTTTATAGTAAATTGTGAGTATTGACCTACACAGCCTTTACAGAAAACAGGCATGAAACTGGGTAAATATTTCAAGTACTTTTGGAAAAAGTCAATAAGAACTAAGAATCGTCTTTTAACACCATGCCCCCCAAAAATAATAATAAAGGAAAAAAATCCCAAGCGCTCTGTTCATATTTTAGAAGTATCCCTTGTTCACTTCCCAACATTTCTAGACTTCCTCAATCTGTCTGGATGATCCCCTTCCTTCCAGAACAGTTTTATGGGTGGGAATATTTTCTTCTGGCTGACTGACAGCATTGAATACAACTCTGGGTGTTTTAAAGTTTTAGAATCAGCAGTGTTGCATCTGTTTACAATGGAGCACATTTTTATCTGCTATGCACTCTAAGGAAGTGCAGACATTCACCCACAAATGATTAGGAAAATCTTTAATTTTTGGCACAAGTGAACAGAACCTTCTACGCTTTAGTATCACGTGTTTCAACACTTGCTGCAACATTGGAACAAACATTCACAATTGCAACAAGCCAAAGTCAAGTGGCTAAACCAAGTTAATTTAATTATTTACCACTGTTGTATTCTGATACTCCACTATAACAGGAGGACTGTATAATGTAAGAAAGAACACAACTTCTGTCTCATATTTATTAACTATTGACCAAATGACCTTGTAATGAGTCAAAAATTTCAGTAAAGCAAATGGATCATAAGAACCAATTTTACACTGATGTCAGAGCACTAGTCCTTTAATTCAATTATCTGGGTTCGCATACCACATATCATAATGTGGTTTGCTTGTTTGGGCTCAGCATATTTGCCATTTTCAACTTACATTGCACAACTCCCTTTCAGGTCAAATAGCATAAGGCTAAATACAGAAAAGAGGTTAAAAAAGAAATTAAAAGAAAGGATATAAAAGGAAAAAAACCCCTCTATAAGTAAATAATTATGTTTCTCTGTAGCTTTCCATTCTGATTGACCATCTCTGTTTCCACAATAACTGCATATTACTCAGGGGTGGGCTTCAACATTTTTAGCAACGGGTTCTCTGCCCACTTGCTGGGTGGGTGTGGCCTCGTTGGCCTCCTGCACCACTCGAGCCTCTGGTAGGGCAAAAACAGCCTCCCTGGGCTCTGGAGACTCTCTGGAAGCTGGAAACTGGCCCATTTCCGGCCTTCCCGAACTTCCAGGAGGCCCATTTTTCGCCCTCCCCGAGCCTCTGCACACGCCCTGCACTTACCTGCATCCAAAATGGGCCACATGGGGACTCCTGGGAGGGGCGAGGTGGGATGGTAGTGGGGTGCTGGTCACATGACTGGGTGGGTGTGGCTTGCTAGTCATGTGACTGGGAGGGCATGGCCAGGAGACTGGCAAACCAAATACAAGTGGTCCTCACTTAATGACCAGTTGTTTAGCAAGTGTTCTAATTTATGACTGACCACCCCGGAGCTACTTGGCCAGTTTTTGGAGTTTTGACAGCTTTCGATCAAGGGTCTAAATCCCATCCCTGCCTGTGTGTGTGTGAGAGAAGGAAAGAGAGAGGTTGCATCGGATCTCTCTCTCTCTCTCTCCCACCAATGCCAGAAAGCCACCATCAGTCAAAATTCGTATTAGTGGTTTCTGGGATTTAAAATTATGAGTTTAGTGGTCCCTGAGGTCCAAAAGTTTGGCAACCCCTGATCCAAAGGGATGAGCCTGAGAGAGGGAAAGAGAGAGAGAAAAGAAAGAGAGGAAGAAAATAAAGAGAAAAGGGAAAGAAAGAAAAAGGGATAAAGAAGGGGGGATGGAAGGAAGGGACAGAAAGAAAAAGAAATAAAGAAGGAGGAAGGGAGGGAGGAGAAAGATAATGAGATATCTATTCTAGTCCAATCACCTGCTCCAGCAGGGTTAGAAGGGATCATGTGTGTTTGTGTGTGTGTGTGTGTGTGTGTGTGTGTTCTCCTTGTAATTTACCAGTACATTTTGGTTTTGCCTTCTTTAGAATTGGTACTGTAATACATTGGGGAAAATAATTCTTAGGGTGGAGATCTGGTCCAATGGATCCTGTTTAAAGCCTCAACAAAATGTGAGAGCTTCCTGATAGTCTTGACCATGTTTCGTCCACAAAACCTTTAATAGAAGCCAAAGAAGTTTCAATGAGGAAAAGGACCTCAGTCTAAACTAGGCCTCATTCTATCTGATGCATCAGGTCTCTCTCTTTCTCTCCCTCCTTCCCTCCCTCCCTCTCAGACTGGTTTTGCTCTACTTTCCTGATGTGCCTGTGGAGCTGGCTCTTTGAACATGGATGGATGGAGGGAGGGAGGGAGAGAGAGAGAGAGACAGACAGACAGGAAGGCAGGCAGGTAGGTACGCAGGAAGGCAGGCAGACAAATAGACAGACCTTTTGGATGGATGGATGGATGGATGGATGGACGGACGGACAGACAATCAGAATGCAACAGTGGTGGCACTTTGGGAAAGCGGTGGCAGCAGCTTTTCCCAACATGCTGCCGCATTCGAGGCACTGGTTCTGGAGCATTACTACAGTCATTGGGTGAACCTGCAGGGCCGGCGCCTCGAACGCCCCCCCTGCCGCCTCTTAGTATCCCCAAGGGGGCCGGCAGAGGGGGGCTAATAGGTGGCAGGGGGGCGTTCGAGGCCCTGCAGTTTGTCTAGCACTGCTCCGGAGCCGGCGCCTCCAATGTGGAAGCAGTGGCACATTACATGCTGCCATGGCCACCTTTGATGCTCTGCCCCCTGCCACTTCTTAGTGCCCTTCTGCTGGCCCCCTTGGGGATACTAAGTGGTGGTAGGGGGGCATTCGAGCTGCCAGCCCTGCAGATTCACCCATTGACTATAGCACCATTCCAGAGCCAGCACTTCAATGGGTGAACCTGCAGGACCAGCTGGTGCCTTGAACGCCCCCCTGCCACCTCTTAGCGCCCCTCTGCCAGCCCCCTTGGGGGCATTAAGAGATGGCAGGGGGACGGTGCATTGAACGCTACCATGCGGCACATAACGTGCCACCACTTCCGCATTGGAGGTGCAGGCTCCAGAACGGTGCTACAGTCAGTGGGTGAACCTGCAGGACCGGCGGCACTAAGAGGCAGCAGGGGGGCGGTGCATCGAACACAGCCGTGGCAGCAGGTAACATGCCACCACTTCCACATTGGAGGCGCCGGCTTTGGAGCAGTGCTAGTCAATGGGTGAACCTTCAGGGCCAGCGCCTCGAATGCCCCCCTGATGCCTCTTAGCACCCCCCTAAGGTATCCCACTGCCCCCCCAGGGGGTGGTACCGCCCACTTTGGGAACCACTGCCTTATACCATTTCAGATAAATGATTGTCCAATCTCTTCTTTACAAACTTTAGTATTGGATCACCCACAACCTCTGGAGGCAAGTAATTCCATTGATTAATTGTTCTAATGATCAGGAAATTTCTCCTTAGTTCTAGTTTGGTTGTCTCCTTGATTAATTTCCATCCATTGCTTCTTGTCCTGCCTTCAGGTGCTTTGGAAATAGGTTGACCCCCCTCTTCTTTCTTAGATATTGAATTAGATATTGAATATATTTTATGCCATTATCAGTCATTACCCAAGGCATTGTTTTGCAGACTTCAAAACTACCATCTTTGTAAAAACAAAATTTTAACAGTACCATTGAATAAGAGATCGCTGAACTCATATTAAAAGGTTTCAGGCAATCTCAGAAAGTCTGAACAAACAAAATGTTCTTTTAAAAAACACATTACAGTTGTTAATTGATAAAGTACTGGCAATCGGTCTGGTATGTAATCTGCATCTGTATAACCAACTGGGTTGGTTATAGTCTTGTGTCACAATTAAAGTTCTACATCAGTCTATAATTGGTTGATTAGAAAATATGCTACTAGATTCCTTCTGATTCTCCATCCCTGCCTCTTGGTCTTTTTATTGTATGTAACTGTAGTATTACCTTGGATTCCAATCTATGGAGCAACAGAGAACAGATTTATACCATCATTCATTTGGCAACCTCTCAAATATTTTAAGATGGTAAATGAGGTTTTCTTATAGGCTCATTTTTATTCATTTTACAATTTCATTGTTATTTATTGTTAAAATTCTTTTTAGTTGTTTAGTTATCCAGTTCTGACTTGTTGATGATATAGATTGGGCTGCATTTTGATAACTAATTTTTTGGATGTGGAGCCCAGTGGTCTTTCAATCCCAAGGAAGAGTCTTAGAGTGAATAATGAGCAGAACAAATAGCCTAGCACCTCCATTTAAACTTCATCCCAGATGCAAGGAAAGTGAAGGGAAAGTCTTTTAAGGAAGTATATGTGAGCTTTGGACTCATCTTATTTTTATAGTTAAATAATTTATGGTTAAAAGTTGAAACATCAGTCTTTTGCCTGGGGTGGGGAATGGGAGGGAAAGGGACAATGTGATTGCCTAAATTACTCTTTTAAATGATAGATTACAGCTGGATTCTTGGAGGGTTAGCCAAGACCAATAGATTAGGATATGATTTCATATTTTTTGAAAGAAATATTTGTAATAAAAAATAACAACAAAACGACCACCAGTAATCAGTCTCCAGTAGCTGTGGAAAGGCTGCTACTTTGCTGAGATTTTGCCCTGGGTTTAAATGTTTGACAAGAGCTTTATAAATGAGCAGGAGAGGTGGTTTATGTTTCATTAATGAGGCTGATAGTGGTTAATTACCAAAGTGGCTGTAAACAATCCACTACCAGATCAGGCAAGAAGGGTCAGTTACACAGAGAAAAGATCCAGCTGGACTGAAAGAGTTCTCATTAACTCTTTAAATACCAAATCTAAGAGCATCTTTCTGTTGCCTATTATTGAAAGAATTCAGAAGCAGTCACATTACAGTGAACATATGATGAGTTCAGACATCAGAATATTTTCTAGAAAGTAAGAAATGTAGCATTTAGTATGGTAAGTAAAGAAAGAAAATTTGTGAAAAATCAGTCAAAACTAGCCTTGATGATGTTACCTAGTTTGGGTAATGAGATGTCTTCAAGAAAATAACCAAGCTCAGAGACAGCAAGGAACCCTCAAATCAAATATTTGATATTGAGGTGGCCTGGAATTTAAATTTCCCTTTTGCAGAGAGATTGATCGATAAACTAACTACATTATTTTGAATTGAGATCTGAGCCCATTGGTTTTCTATTCTGCTATTGTTCTATCATATGTTACATTTTCATGCTACTCTGTGAAAATGAGCAATAAATCCAATGCCACTACGAAAAATATTTATTTTTTGTTTTACTTCATTAACATAAATTCAAAGTATCATATACATAAAAAATAATAAAAACAAACAAAAATGTTAAAACACTCACCTTTAAAACAATTGCTAGAATAAAAGAGCTTTGAGAAGCTCTTTAAAACAGGCAAAGGAAGCTATTTTATTGTTTAGACACCTACACTGAAAAGGCCACTTCTCTTGTCCTCATAAACACTGTTTCTAGCAAAAAGATAATAAAGAAGAACCCCAGAACTAAATGCAGATATCATGAAAATTCATAATGGAGAAGAAGAAATGGTCAGGTCTCTGCTTAGAAGTTGAAAAGAAAGCATTTTTCTCTGAGCTTAGAGACAAATTTCAAGTCACCAAAGGAATATTCAGAGGATAATAAAAAACATTGTAGTCCACAATGTATGATCACAACTGAGCCCAGTTTTTTATATTGCTAAGTGAGAAATTTGTTGACTGAGTTTTGCCCCATTTTATAACTTTTCTTGTCACATTTGTTAAGTGAATCACTGAAGTTGCTGAATTAGTAACATGGTTGTTAAGTAAATCTGATTTTCCCATTGACTTTGCTTGTCAGAAGGTTGCAAAAGATAATCAAATGATCTCGGGATATTGCAACTGTCATAAACCTAAGTCGGTTGTCAAGCATCCAAATTTAAATCATGTTACCACGGGGATGCTGCAAAGGTCATAAGTGTGAAAAATGGTCATAAGTTATTTTCTTCAGTGCCATTGTAAGTTCAAACAGTCACTAAGTGAACTGTTGTAAGTTGAGGACTACCTGTAGCTGACTTCTTCAGAAAAAAAGGAGGCTAGTAAATCAGAGTTTTAGTTTACTTTATCAGTGTACATTATGACTATGAAAAAAAACACAAACACACATCCTTCACATTCTATACATTGAATTGAAAACCCCTGATATTGCATTGATATTGCACTGTACAGTAGAATTCAATAGAGTTACTGCCCTGGGATAGAAGCTGTTTTTCAGGCTATTTGTCTTTGTTTTTATTATCCTGTACTGTCTGCCAGATGGTAATAGTTCAAAAAAAGTGTGCCCAGGATGAGACGAATCTTTGAGAATGTTTTGAACTTTCTTAAGGCAGCAGGAGCTATCAAGCTCTTCCAAAGAAGAAAGAGGGCAACCAATGATCTTCTGGGCAATGACGTTAACCCTCTGGAGTGCTTTCCTATCTGCCACTGTGCAATTGGCAAATCATACACAGGTGCAGTAAGTTAAGATACTCTGAATGGTGCAGTGGTAGAAGGTCACCAGCAGTTTTCAGTTGTTTTCTGAGAAGTCTCAGGTAGTATAATATCTGCTGGCCCCTTTTAACCAGTGCTGCCATGTGAGCACCCCAGACCGGGTCCTTTTTTATGATAACATCTAGAACCTTAAAACTGGCCACTTGCTCCACTCAGTCTTCATTGATAAGCAAGGGCTGGATGTCTGATCTGTTCCTTCTATAGTCCACTATAAGTTCCTTGGTCTTATTGGTGTTGAGAA
>BHEV01014697.1:0-27612 GCA_004319985.1 Emydocephalus ijimae
ATCTGGATGATTTCTCTCTGGGTATGATTCTTTGCTGGATTTCTTCACTGATGGGGGAGGCTTTTATTTTGGATCTGGTGACCACCTACCTAGAAAAAATCACCAGATCCAAAATAAAAGCCTCCCCCATCAGTGAAGAAATCCAGCAAAGAATCATACCTGATTTGTATCAAAACTGATACAAAAATGAACATCCAACAACTGAAAGAAACTGTGCTCAACAGAGTAGCATGGAGAGCATTTGCCTATAAAATTGCCAAGAGTGTGATGTGATTGATTAAAACACAATATTATGATTGTAGATCCAGAGCAACTAAAACTTACATAATAATAAAATGGATACTTTAGAATCGAACCATAATATAGGGCACAGGTATCAAACTCAATTTTATTAAGGGCCGCTTCAAGGTTGTGTTTGCCCTCAGGGGGGCAGGGTGGGCATGGCCAGGGTGATAGTGGCTAACTCGATGTCACTTGTGTCAGGGGTTCCTATGGTGGCCCGAGCACTTCTTCTTGCAAAAACAGAACTTGGGAGAGTTGCACAAGGCCTTCCTAAGCTCCATTTTTGCTGGCAGAAACACCATGGCCCAGTCCTTCACTGTTTCCACTGTTTCCCTGCGGACCAGATCTAAGCACCCCTGATATAGGGTAAATAATATTCCAAATATATTAACATAAGGCAATAGTAACATTTACCCCAACTTGAAACAATTGTTTGTAGTATTCAGAACCCTGCATTATTAATACCCATTATACAGAATCAAGCTACCTAATCTTTGTCTCTTGATGATGTAACAGGAGATTGAGGTAGTCATCCTTAGTCCACCTTAAATATCATGTAATTTTGAAAAAAAAAGTTTGATTATCTGTATAAAAGAGGCAGAGCAGGAGTACATGTACCGCTATTTTAGTTTTTCCCTCTGCATATGAAGCAGATGAGACAGCATTACAACAGGCTGCTCTGGGATTTTTGGATGTAATATTAAGCAAATAACGGGAAAGTGGAACACCTTTTTTCCCCTCAATCTCATTCAGTAGTTTAAGTAAGGTGGATCCTGGATGAAATCATTTTGGAAATCTGTATTTCTGGCAAGTTTCTTAAAGAATGATTTACAGACCACATATATAATGTGCATATAGATGGGCAGAATATTTGTTGTGATTCAGCAATAGCTTATTCTTTGCTGGAGACAAAACAGACATTCCCAGTTCTGTTCACTTTTAGCAAATCATGTAATACATAATGGCAGAATGAAACAATCCATATTCAGCGATTTTTTGGACATTAGCCTTTGCAATAACTTACTGTACAAGGTCATTTTCACTGTTTGATTGATATGAACTCTTTAATCAGCGTAACTGAATCCTTGATTTCTTGCCATATAACCCACTCAGGAAATCTATAATGGTAGCCAAAGACGTTTCTTCTGCCAAAGTTTTAAAGAACAAAAATTCACAGGGAAAAAAACAAATAAAATCCCCAGTGTTCTTGAGATCATAATGTTTGGCATTGCTTGGCTGGAGATAAAATGCCTGTGTCAGTATTTGAATAAATTGTGTTTGGAATCCAATATTAAAAATATTCCAAAAAGGAATGGTATAGTATGACTTTTTAAGCTAGCAGTTCAACCATGGACACATATTCTTTTTGGAAGTATTTCTTTTTAATTTCATGGATGGTACTTATATATTCCATTTTTATTTGATTCACAAACAGAACTTCTATGTCTGTCTATTTGTCTGCCTGTCTCTTTCTCTCTATTTCTTTCTCTCTTGCTCCTTCCCTGGAATAAGCAAGTATTTAGCAACAGCAACAGCACTTAGTCTTGTACTGTATATGACTTCATGGTACTTTACAGTTCTTTCTGAGCAGTTTACAGAGTAAGCATATTTTCCCCAGCAATCTGGATCCTCATTTTACTGACCTTGGAAGAATGAAGGGCTGAGTCAATCTTCAGCCAGTCAGAATCAAACTGTTGAACTGCTGGCAGCCAGCAGTCAGCCTAAGTAGCTTGTAGTACTGCATTCTAACAACTGTGCCACCATGGCTCTAAAATTTAATCCAAAATCCTTTATGAACTTTCATAACTAAGACTGGATTGAAGCTAAATTTCCTGGATTCCAGTCCAACACTCCAAGCGCTGCATTGAAACATTTACTTATTAAAACATATACAAATGTAAATACTTTCAGGGCTACAGCATACAATAGCTACAATATGATTTGGTTTAGGACTGGAGAAAAGAACCGTAGTTCACTAGGAGAACATTTATCTTGCATACTTATTCATTTTTTCTTATTTATTCTATAAAATGTATAGACAAATTCCCAACAAGTCTGAGTGACTTGCAATTAAAAACAAAAACATATTACTATATTCTTGCATTTTATTGTGTATCATAATCAGGGTTGGGCTGCTAGGGATTCACAGGGGTTTGGGAGAGCTCATAGCTAAAATTCTGTGCAGTTCGGAGAACCCCAAATCCCATTCCTGGCTGGTCCCATCCACCCCTCCCCGCCCAGGAGTCCCCACGCAGCCCATTTTGGATGCAGGTAAATGCAGGGTGTGCATGGAGGCTCAGGGAGGGCAAAAAACAGACCTCCTGGAAGTTTTGGGAAGGCCAGAAATGGGCCCGTTCGAGCCTCCAGAGCCCAGGGAGGACAAAAATGCCCCTCCCAGTGCAGGAGGCCATGCCCACTCAGCAACCAGGCAGAAAACCTGTTGCTAAAATTTTTGAAGCCCACACCCTGATCATTATCACATTTCCAAGTGCAGAAGAGAACTGTTTTGAGAAATGCTAGAGCAATTTTTCCAGGTTATAAAATGTATTAAAAGATATAAGCTTTTGTGAGCTGCAGCTCACTTCATTAGGTGCATTGGGCAAGCTACAACTCACAAAAGTGTTTTGCCTTTTAATAAAATTTGTTAGCTGGAAAAAATGCTACCAGATCCCTCTTGATTTCCTGCCACCATAGACTCTGCTGCTCAGTCACTTTGCAGGAGAGATGGGCAGCATAGAAATTAAATAAACAAGCAAACAAACAAACAAATAAATGCACAATTCTTGTCCTGCAATGCCTACAATATTAAGCAAGATGGACCAATGGTTTGACTAAATATTATTTCCTTTTACAGAGATTATTGTTTTGCTCTGTCGGTCCTGAATGTTGTGAAGAGTACTAGCCTTTTCCCAACACCCCTCCCCACCTTAGAGAAAGGTAGTTACAAAATCTAATTTTAAATCTAATCTAATACAAAATCTACATAAGAGGTACTACAGACAAAATCAGTAAGATACTACACAGGCATCACATCAAGACTGCATTCAAAACAGACAGAAAAATAGCAGCCATCCTAAGAAACCCCAAAGATAAAATTGACCTGGAAAACCAAGGCATACATGAAGTCCCCTGTGCATCATGCCCCACCACATTGGACAGACCTATAGAAGAATAAGTACCCACCTGGATGAACACAAAAATGCAGTAAAAAGGCTGGAACACACTTCCTCACTAGTCCAACACATGAAAGCCACAGGTCATAGCATGGACTTCAAAGGCACCAAAACCCTAGCCACTATAGAAAACCCCAGCCACAGAATTATCAGAGAAGCCATAGAGATTGAAAAAAGACCTGAAAGCATGAATAGAAGAGATGATTCCACCAGACTGTCCATTATTTGGAAGCCTGCACTCACAAACAAAAAAATCTCCACACCACAAGCCAGGCAAACACCTGAGCACAAACAGATCCCCCCTGATACCTCCAGCTCAAACACACCCCAACTAAGCACCCAGATGAAACCTAGCTTCCTAATAAATGATAGCCGTCCATTTACTCAGAGCCAAGCCGCACTAAAAGCCTCCAATACAGGAACACAATGTTGCCAGCCAATCAAGACAAAAAAAGCCACAAAACAGACAGAAGATATTAGAAATACCAATCAAGCAGAACACAGCAAACCCCAAGACCAATAAACACAGACTCCCAACCAATCAGGATGAAGAAAAAACCATTCTGGCACAGCAGTAGACTAGTCCCAAATTTAAAACAGAAACGGCTGTGAAAGTCTGACTTATAGACGAACACAATACAGAAGCCTGATGATGGCAGATGAGATTCTGCCGAAACGTTGCTACAACTTTAAAAGCACAACTATAATGACGTGGGAAAATACCCGAACAAAGCTGAATACCGTACATGTAAGTACCCGCGAAAACTTAAGAAAATAAAATCTAATTTGTTTCAATGTATGGATTCAGATGGTTTTTCTGTATAGGCACATATATATATCTCCCTATATTGTCTCTCACCAATTTCTACAGCAAATCAACTCTATTAGCAAGAAAAGTTAAGTTGCCATGTGAACATAAGACTCTCAATCTGGCCATGGGCATCAATTATGTCAAATGTGCATAATATCAAATGAACTGAAAACTAATGGCTGTTCAGATGTCACTATGGCTTAATCTAAAGACAATAGGACTTCATCCTAGTCAAAGGCAAAATCAGATTGCGAGATAATGCTTTAATTGAAAATGACTCTGAGCTTCTGTTCTAATAGTATGAGTTTTGAGTTTTGCAATTGCAAAGCAAGCCACTCATTTTCTCTCCTGAAGTGAGTTGAATAAAATATGAAAACTAATAAAAGTCAGAAGGAAAGTTTAATTCTGAAAAGCAATCTTGCACAATTCTGCTGACTTTGTCTTAGGAGCACACAGTTTAGCTAAAAACCAAGCCAGAAACCAAATTCCAAAGTTGTGAAAAATGTATATCTTTCATTATGCCTGAACCTTCTTAAAATGTTCTGTAAAATTATTACTATATGTACACACACACACACACACACACACACACACCCCTTCAGAATTCAGTAATACATTCTGTTCAACTGATTCAAAAGTAACTGACTGTGACGAAGATGTCACCCCTAAAAAAATGACCCCCAAATTAGGCCAACCTTTCCTATTATCGTTAACTTTTGTTCAGGACTTTTAGACTGGTAGAACCTCATGAAGCTTGGTGAGCAAAGATTATGGACAAAAGTGAATCAAGAGGAAAATGAGAGACTTGGGAGATCTTGAAAGTGAGACTTTCACTCTGACATTTTGGTAATCTATGTGAAATAACAGTTTTGTGGTATCACAATTCAAGAGCTATATGATTCTATGGCATGTCAAATTGGTTTTCCTTCCAATGAATTAGCATCCATTATCTCATCTTACTTTCTTTCGTCTGTCTCCTCCGAAAAAGAGAACAGGTTACTTGCCCTGCCCTAATTCTTCTCCCAAGTCCCTACCCTGGATCCTAAGAGGAATATTTGACTAGGAAGACTCCAAGACAGCAGAATTATAGAGGAAACCTTTCCTCCATTTACCATCTTCAACAACTGGCCATGCAAACTAAAGATGACAGTTGCCATGGATGCTATTTTCTTGGATAGGCAAATGTCAAAAGGCTAAAATATCGGTAAGAATTTCTCCACATTATAAGGCATTGGTAATACACATTATTTGATTTGTTGAAGACTTGCATAGCTCATCATAGATGATGACCTTGCTTTTTGAAAAATAGTTTGACAATAGTTTGTTGTAAGAAAATTTAACAAATATAGACTCTGCCATCTCCAACTCTGAGGCTTTTCATCCATCAGCTTATTTTGTCGATTTTCCATTTCATCTTTTGGCCTTTTTACTATATGAAGGCTTTGAAAAAATGAAGAAAAAAATGCAGCATTATGAAAATGTGCACCAGTTTGTTTTCTGAAACAGCAAAAGCCAGCTGGAAGTTCACAGCCTCCTTATTTTCATGCTCAAGTTTCTTCTGCTTTTCTATTTATTTTCTTGTCTTTTCATCTCCCAATCTCCAGTGCCTCCCTCACCACCTCCCATTTGACAGACTAAGTCTACTTCTTTTTTGTATAACTTGCCTAGACTGTGAAGCAACCTCTACAGTAAGTTACACCTTTGTAGAAAATTGGCACAATAAATAATCATGACAATGTTAGTTTGTGTGCACAGAAGCTCCTCATTTTTCTGAAGTTTTGTGTTAGCTGCTAAAAACTCATAGTTATAACCCCAACTAAGCTTTCAGGGAAATTCTGTTTGCTTCAATGTCAGTGTTATTCAACAAACATAACTTTCTGCTAGCAACACAGAAGTAATGTAGAAGATGCAGCTGCTTTTCTTGTTTTCCCTTTTTTTAGATGGAAAACATTTCATAAACAGGAATGGAATATAGTTAGATTGACTCAAAATAGTTTGCAATGTTTTTTTTGTCCTAGACAGCCCTTGTGGCCTTGTCCAATATCTAGTGTCTCACACCCTTTTAAGATATTTCTTAAATCACTTTTAGAGCCTGCTGTCAGAATCAGCCGCAGAACCTGGCAGAAGGATTGGTAAAGGAAATCCAGCATTATACTTCTCCCTTTGATATCAAACTCCTCCTTCTATCTCTGAAGGGGAAAACACATCCAATCCCATGGCCTTAGATGTCTAACTAAATACTAAATACTAATTTTTTCAATAGAGAGAAAGTATACTTCAGAAGATGGCTGACCCCCATCCTTTTAATAATAGTTAAACAAAACTATAAATCTGTCATGGGACTTATTTATATTTCCTGGCTGTCCTGTTGCCAGAATAGGATGTCAATTATTTTTTAAAGGTAGAAATGGATGATTCCAAACTTGATTCCCATTATAAATTCAATTTCCCTGCATGTTTTACTGCCATGGCTTCAAAGTTGTTTTTCTCTCTTGATATTTAAGTTCTCTTATCTTTGGCCTGAGTGATTTACTCGACAGACGAATCCAACTACAGCTGAGATGATCCAATCTCTTTCTGCAAAAACTGTATACTGAATACATCATATAAGCAAAGATGAGGACAAAACCAGATCTAACTATTTCCTCACAGTTAAAGTTCAGGTCTTCCCTTCCTCCTATTAGACCAGGGGACATTGTCCAATGGAGACTTCTGATATTGTTGTGAGAAAGTCTTTTGGCTCTGGTAAAC
Organism: Emydocephalus ijimae; assembly: GCA_004319985.1. Taxonomy (NCBI): domain Eukaryota; kingdom Metazoa; phylum Chordata; class Lepidosauria; order Squamata; family Elapidae; genus Emydocephalus; species Emydocephalus ijimae. The sequence goes on from BHEV01014697.1 coordinate 7,018, forward strand.
AGCTACAGAAAAGTCCTTGGTTCTCATGGCTGGCATCTTGATGTCTGGAACCTAAGTTCTATCTCCCACTTCCTTTAGTTCACTTCCCTTAGTTTGCTGGAAAGCTGAGAAGCAATAATAGTTGCAATAGCAAAAACACCTTTTAAAGCTTGACATACACCCTTATGTTTTAGCTCTATCAATTCACAAACTAGTTTTCTGAAGAAACAATACCCTTTCAACTGAACCCATGCTTACCATTATACTATGGTTGCCATAATAGCATGGTTAGTCTAACTCTTGCTTTTTAAGACAAAACATTTCTGCTGGCTTTTGAAGTAGCTGGCTCAAAACCCAGCAGAAATGTGGAGGAGGGAGTGTTGTCTACATGTAATTACTATTTTTCTTTTTCAGCCTTCTATTTCTCCTTGTGTTTTATTTATTTTTAATAAGTCCATTTCCATTATTTCATTTTTCATTCCATCATTTTGTTTTTTTCTATTGCATGAGCTAGAAGAATTTTGAAAGACTGAGAGTGAAAGCTTTACACACAGAGACACACAGAGACACACACACACACACCACAAACATATATGTCTGGGAACATCTTCCAGCAATTTCTCTCCTGGAAGAGAAATATGAGATGGTAAAGCATCAAAATAATCTATTTATTTATCACAATGGTAAAGGACTCATGAAGGGAGGATGGTCTAGACTGCAGTCCAGACTTTATACATTACAGTCAAAATTTCTTTTTCTTTTTTTGTAAATTTTATTTGAGTTTTCACAAAGAGAAAAAAAAATACAAATAAAACATCTTTTTTTAAAGTAGTGTAATCCCGGGTTACATTTCTTCATACAGACACAAATTCAGATTCATGCACATTTTGATATTCTATTCCATATCTTATTACTATTTTACATTTTCTGCATAGCTTCTCCCCTCTTTTAATTTTCTCAATTTTATTTTAATTATCTCATCTCAATTCAAATCATTGTATTTATATTTTTTGTCTGTCCTGTATCAATTATCTATTATCTTTTCTCATTAAACAAAATTTCTCCTGTAGTTACTGATTGGAGTGTGATGCCTTTATATCTTTTCCCTAAAGTTGTAACATTCAATATAATACATAACTTCCATTCGGATTCTGCTTGGTACATTCTTAAAATACACACTGTATTCTTAAAAAAATAAAAAATTATAAATGTATGTAATTAAAACAACACATTCCAATTCAATTCTATCATTAATATTAATATTCATTAAAGTCTTAACATCTTTAACATTACTTTTCAATTAAATATCATACTTCTATGGGAACAATTATAAGCTTTCCATAGTTAATCCCCCCCCTTCACTTATATTTTATAAAACATTAACTAATTAAAATGTTCCCGTTCCTTCCTAATTCAATTTTCTCATTTATTTTATTTCACTTATTTTATTCACAAACATTTCACTAAATTACACTAACTATTTTATCCCTCATTTTAATCATGCATTGTTTTCAATTTTCTAAAGTTATTTCTATTACTAATATAACAATACAATCTTATGTACCTTTACAGAATCCCCTTTTCAGTTAGATTTTCACCCATTATCTCTAAATAGGTCCTGTTTCTCTATATCTTGCTCCAGTCCTTTGTAACTTCTTTTCCTTTCCTTCTTCCCTCTCTTCTTCTCTCTCCCCTTTTTACCCCCTTGTCTCTCTACCTCTATTTCTCTCTTCTGTATTCCCCTTTTCTGTTGCTTTCCAGTATTATACTTATTTTTCTAATTATTTTTCTTTTCTTTGGTTGTTTTTTTAAGTCTTAAATTCTCCATTCTCTTTCCCCCCTTTCCTTTTTCTTCCCCACATAGAATTACTTGTTCATTAAAGATGGCTTCTTCTTTGTCCCAGTCTTCTTGTTTTGCAGTCTTTTCTTGTTGTTTCTCATAGTTCCAAATCTCCATTTCTAAGAATTGAAAAACGAAGCCAAAAGAACCCTTCCCTTCTTGTGCATCTTCTTTGTACTTTTTAAGTTCCATTTTCAATTCATCCAGAAGTGGTGCCATTGTATAAATTTTTAAACAACCACCCGATTGATTTTAGTCATTCAAATATAATAACCAAGAATCCAAAGATCACCAAATAATCCAAATACATGCAAGCTGGGTTTTTTTTTTGCTCTTTTTTTCCACTTTCTCTTCCTGCCGTTACTATTTAGTTGCAAAGTTTCAGTTAAAATGTATCTTTTAGAAGTCTTGTTGAAGTTTTATTGTAGATTCTTGTTCATTCCAGGCAGTCTCCTCCCTCTTCCAGATCCTGCCCTTATTCTTTTTCTCTCCCTTCCTGCTTGTGAAAAAGAAAATTTTTAATGTCCAGAAATCTTTATTATCCCTTTGGCATTTTGTTTTATTTTCAGCTTAATTGCCTATTGATGTCAAATCAGATTTTTCTGATTTCTTATTTAAGTCTCTTAGTTGTCAGTATAGGGAAGGAGAGAGAAGGGAAAAAAAAGCCAAACCTTTCCCTTTTCACTTTCCTTTTCTGCTTCCGACTCTTTGGGAGTGATGTTATTTTTTGTAAGTTTAAATTCCAGGGTACCTTAGTTGTTGCTGTTACAAATTAATCTGGTCACCTGAAACTTTCACTTCTTATCTTCCTCCTGCACATTCTTTTTTGGTCGAGTTCTCCTTTGTAGTGGCCATTTCTGACCACCGCTGCAACCGTCTTTGGGAAAGGGAGTAATGGCCAGCTGAGGAGGAGAAATGCGGCTCTCCTCAACCCTGGTGGTGGTCTCCTCCCTCTTCACCACCTCTATGGGTTGGCTTAGCCCTGAAACCAGCCAGCTCGGGGTGCTCCAGTGGCGAGCCCAGACAGAAACCACACACGATCGTGGATTTCTGTCTGGGCTCGCTGAAGCCCTTCAAACTGGAAGTCACACAGTCAAAATTTCTCATTCTGGGCAGGGCTTTTAAAAACTGGCTTAGAGTCAAGCTGTCAGGAATATAGGGAAGATGTAGCTTAAATCAATGAAGATATGCTATTTTTCATTTCTCACTGTAGATCCTTCACCAAATCCAAGGAACTTAACAAGAGAATGAGATTTTAATTAATTTACTTGTTTTAACAAAAATATGATTCTGTCTTAGGCACAAAGCCAGTGGGATGACTTTGGGGCTTAATCTCCTTCAGGAGAAGACAGTGGAAGGAAATAATGGAAAACCACTTCCAAACATGTTGCCAAGAAAATTTCGTGGACATGTCCAAGCAATAGTCAGGAGTCCAAACCTCAAAGAAAAAAATTAAGAAGGTAAAATCCACCCATCAGTGAATTACTGTTTTTCTTGCACATAGCTGAAGATTTGGCAATGTACTGGTTAGTAATTTCTATGGGACTTGCATTCCTGATAAGGAATAAATTAGTTGAGAAATGACTCATCTGCTTAAAAAGATATGAAATATCTCTCATGTGTCACTTATATATTATACAGAAAGAGGGACAGCCTATCTTATGATCAAATGGGCTTCTTGCTCTGGGCTGTGATCCTGAACTGCTGTCTATTTAATTCCATGCCTCTTCTATATCTTGATCCTAATGCAGAGTTACTTCCTTCATCTTCTATATTATTTCCTTCCAACCACTCATAAAAATAGAAATGGGAAGAAGAGAGAAGAAAGAGAGGCAAGAAGACAACCAACAAAGGACCTGTTTTGTTTCTTCTATAAGATTCAAGTTAAAGGAATCTCAAGTAACATAGGAAAAAACATGTACTTTGGAGAACTCCTGCTAAGGATGAGAACATCTGCCATTTTCAGTTTCTTCTGGTTTCTCTTTCTCTCTCTCGGTCTCATTCTGTCTTTTGCACACATTCTTTATACATTTGTACTAAATTTGTATCTATTTTGTACACATTTCAGACAAATGCATTTGTGTATTTACAGTTTATTTTATCATTTATCATTTATCTTATTTAGTAGTAGAGAGGACAGATATTTGTTAAATAAAATGTGTACATTGAAAATAATAGTGCTTAAAAATTCTAAATAAAAAATGAAACCCAAAGTTCCAGCAGTCTTATTTAAAGCAGCCAGATTTCTTTGGAAGGCGCAAGAGGAACTTGATACATGCAATACTTTGCTCATCAAATTGCTCATGTTTGCTCAGATCTGGAATAAGATTAATATCCTTAAAAGGAATGTACTGTATTTCCTAGAATACGAATTCCTATTCATGTAAATCTATATAAAAAATATGACCCAAGTCCTGCCTGTGATCCTTGACCATTATTAGTTACTCATTACCCTCTTTTCGAAGCAAGCAACCCTCTCTCTCAAAGAACACATGTGGAACACATCCACAAGAATCCTGCAACTTTTTAATGGTTCCAAGAACATGTACTTGTGAAGGCTCAACAGACCAGCACACAACTCTTAGAAATCTAACAATGTGCAGATTATGCAATTTATTGAAATAATGCCTTTAACAGGATGAACAGATTTTTATATTCCACCAAGTTCTTAGCAGGGGAACTCAAAACTCTGTTAGTTGAAAGCCTGTTTTGTTGTAAATAGTATTCTTATCTCTTAAAATAATAACATAAGCAACCAAATCCTTCTCATGAAGAGTTAAAAATTCTAAGATAGATATCTTTTTTTTTTTCTAATCTGCCGTGAAGGAGATCTTTCACCAAATATTTCCTTCAGCATAATATCCTACATGTGGAGTTGTTTTTTTCTTAATGTATATAAAGGACATTGTTCTCAAAATAAAAACTCAAACTCATTTGGTTCATGATATATATGACCATCAAATTCTTTGTTATTGGGCATCTCTGGAATGTCAACCCAGAAAATCAGTTAAGAGAAGCATTCCTTTCCCACAAACCGGACAAAGTTGATCCCCCAACACCACTTTTTTGAATGTTTGGTCTAGCAACTACTGAGTTACATTTGTTAAATGTTATGAATAAGTTCACTAACAATTCCAGGATTTCCTTTAAACAGGTTCCTTCTGAGCACAGTGGCTTCATTGTTGACTTTGTCTGCAATAGTACTTCTTTCAGACAATTATCCCAGTTAAGTGAAAATGAGGTTATGCTTTCATGTCGAAATGGGTTTTTATGTTATTGTAGACTCTGTTACCAGCAATGTGATCATGATATTATAGTAGCTAATCTTTGTACGCAGCTGAAGCATCATACATTTTCATAAGAGTTAAAAAAATATTGCCTAATTCAAAGTGAAGAACACAATCTAATCAACAAGGGACAAAGATAAAGAAAGAAGCAAAGGGAGGGAAAAGTGATCATTGGTACGAGAAATGGGATTAATCAATAGGGCTGTGCAGATTTTTGAAAGGCACTTCACTTCATTGAAGCTTTGCCTGAAGCATCTCTTCAGAATGAAGCCATGAAATAAAGTGCAGTATTTTTCTCTTTGTTAAAGTAGAATAACTGATTTTCTTTAGTAGGTAACAGCAGCTATCAGATAAGCTTAGTGGTCGGTTGAAGCAGAGGAGCCCTACCTCAGTTATTTCTCAACATGCTTCCATGATGCTCTTTGCCACACTGAGGCTCAGGGCCTTTCCTCTTCTCCACAGAGAAACCCCCCCCTCCGCCCCATAATGAGGGGATTTTTTTTCATTCTTGAAACCGAGGAAAGATATCTTGGCATGAAAAACGTTGCCCCACAGGGTACCTTCAGTGCACCTTGATTAAAGTTACTACCTTCCCACACTAGAACATGAGGTACTTTCAGGACCATGTGGGTACAATCTCTGCTGTCTTCTCCCTCCTGTCCAGTATAATCTACAAACAGAAAAACAATCACTTTCATGAATGAAGGGTGAAGCAAAATTGGGGGTCTCCTGTGGGTCTCTACCCTTTCATCTGAGGTAAGATTGAATATATTATGGAGATGGAAATTTTTGACAATGTCAATATTTATATGTTGTTATTTATCATCACTGCACTGAAGCACCCTGCCAAGCCACTTCGTGGCTTTGAGCTCCTTCTTCTTCTCATGTTGGTTCATGGCAATGTGTGTCAGAAGCTCCTGGTTGGTTTGTCTGGCTTCACCTGTATCCCTTCAACCATTCACCCTGCCATTGTACAGCTGGAAGGGAGGGTTTTTCATGGGAGGGGAAATCAACAGCTGGCCACTTAAAGCCCATCAGATTGCCGGCCTCCAACAGATCCTCTTTGCTGTGATGTGGAACATCCAGATAGGAGGCCCTCTGCCAGCATAAAATGGAAAACATCACATGTTTTCAACTTGGAACACCAGTCCAGAAACAGCAGTGGATTGGTGATGAGAAGGATGCTCCCTTGTGAAAACATATCTTCATATTTGGTGGGGAGCCCTTACTGGCAGATAAAAGATCTCCACTGCAAAGCAAGCATCTCAAAATAGATGAAAGGTACTTCACACCTCGAGATAACAAGATGTCTGTGAATGAAACTGATTACATTTGAACTGAAATTGTTGAACTGAAGAGTTTGAACAAATTACTCCAATTCTCACACTTGTCTTGGAGGGTTCAGATCAACACCAATATACAATGCATGAAGGGGCAAGAGAAGGAAGAGGAGACCTCGGATGAACATTTGACCCTAGGCTAGCCTTTAGAAATGGCATTTTCACACATGCAGTTTTCATATGGGCCCCAATAATTCAATGCATAGCAGGCCATGAAAAATTTTTAGACAAGATCTATGTTTACTTTGGCAGATTTAGAAATAATGAAATCATGACGAAGATAAGAGCTGTAATAAAATCCTTATTCCACATCATCACTTAATTAGAGCTTAGACATAGTATGATATGAAAGTATTCAGCACTTAGTTTTTGAACTGATTTAATCTCAATCATTGAAATAACTGTAGCTGAGATAAATTTGAATAGCCTGGACGAGAAGGTAAATCTATGTATAAATTCCACACAAGAATAATTTGATGCTATCAAGGTTCCAGCTCACCACTGATTTATAGGCCAAGGATATGTAGCTTTGTTGTCTTATAGAATGAACCATGAAGCACATTCCAAAACTGGCTGTGCTAAAATAAAAAGAGGGCACAATATATGGGTGGGTAGAAGGGTTTATAGGACAGATCCCTTGATCTTTTGTAAGATTTAAATATCCATTTTGCTCCTTAAGCCCCCAAGGTTTTTTTTTCTCCTTACAACTCAGAGGGGCCTCTAAGGGATCACAAAATAGACTCTGGGAAGTCACTATGGGCTCAGAGATCACCTATTTTACACCTTTACTGTAGACATTTGCCCTGTTGGATAGATGTAAATTGTAAGGTATATCTATGATGCTTATCTTGTGGAGGATTTGACTTACTCCATGCATATCAACAAATGGACCCTCATAAATATTACATGGTATGTAGTTCTTGTTGGGGTTGATAAAGCAGCAATCTATCTTGATTTCTTGCAAGGTCTTTATTGATCAGTTTGTTTGACTGATTGAAACTTTGCATTTAGACAATATAGGAAAAGGAATTTGTTGTGAATGAATAAAATGTGTTTAATAAAGTTATTTAGAGCTTGAAGTTAAGTGCAGGGTTCTGGCCCTGCACTTCTGATTGGCCGTTAATAGCGACATCAGATTGGTCCGTTCAGGTGAATCTGATTGGTTATTAACGAGCCTCTCCCATTGGTTAAAGGAGCTAGCGCTCCCTGGTTTTCATTGGTTGAATAGTTGATAAGCTGCCAATATAAAGAGGGCCATTGCAGCCATTGAGCTGAACTGTCACACCATGTTAATAAAGAGTTTTGAAGTTCACTGTTTCACCGGCTCATCTCCATTCTTCGCGCCCACGCTCAGAACATAACACTGGTGACGAGAATGGGATTTGGAGACGTCAGAACTGACTGAACAACGAAGAATGATAACCGAGCACGTGGCTGAAACGCAGAACGGCGGAACCATGTCCGGCGGCGTCATACCACCCGGTCCATTCGACCCAGCACAAGAAGACTGGGACTCCTATATGGATCATTTCCAAATGTTCTTGGAAAACAACAATTTGAAGGATGCCACTACCGGAAAGAAACGGGCGGTATTCCTAACGCATTGTGGGCCGACCATATTCAAGATGGCCAAGGCACTAGTGAAACCAGCAGAAGTGAAGTCTATGAACTGGGACATCCTCGAACCTCTACTGAGGGCCCACTATGCACCGATCGTGCCAACGCTCGTCAGAAGGCATGAATTTTATCAAAGAAGTCAACAGAAGGGCGAAAGTGTTGCTGATTTCATAGTGGATCTCTGGAATCTGGGAGGCCTATGTGGGTTTGCTGACCTTGAAGAAGCTCTAAGAGACAGAATAGTTCTGGGACTGGATGCACCACACATCCAAAGCAAGTTGATGGCAAAAGGCGACATCAACCTTGCCGATGCTATCGCTGAAGCTACTGCAGCAGAAGCAACCAGGAAGTCGGCTGCCCGAATGTACCGCAACCGCGCCCCGGTTCACCAACCGACCCGCGAAATTTCACCTAAGTCAGAAGGGCTGTTGCAAACGGCCCACCACGAGGACCTCTCTTCATCGTCAGACAGCGACAAAGAAGAGGTCCATCGACTACGGTCCGAACGAGACCAACGCCAGAGATCTCAGTACCAATACGCTGGTTGTGGGGCAAACCACCCCCGATCAGAATGTAAATTCCTCGACGCGCTCTGCCATGTGTGCGGGGAACGAGGCCATATCGGACGGGTCTGTAGAAGTATGCTAGGACCCAGCCAGCCCTCGAGGGGCTAACCATCGCCAACTGACAGGAAGCCGTCCTGTAAGGCGAGAACCCGTGAACCACCAATGGAACAACCACTCCTACAGAAACAAAAACCTAAACCACCCCATGAAGCGAGAAGAAACTCACCAAACTATCATGATCGGTCACGCCTCCTCTCTTGATGTCAAGAAGATCCGAGTGAGAGTGGCCATCGAAAACCAGCCCTGCCTGATGGAAGTCAACTCAGGATCATCTCTCGATGGTTTCCTGGAAGACCCTCAAGCAGCTCATCCCTACCGTCTGGCGGCAAGACCTCAGATTCCAAAGACTCATACTCAAAGACTATCAAGGGAATCGAATCCCAGTTGTAGGATCCAGCCGGGTCCGGGTATCGTTCAAGAACCGCACAGCATTCCTGCCCCTGACTGTAATCGACAAGGATCGGCCTAGCCTGTTAGGCCTCTAATGGTTCACCCCACTGTGAATTGAAGTAGCCGGCATTCACCGAATCCACAGGAGCGACTGGGAAGAGGACCTCGTCCAAGAATTCAAGGACGTCTTTGCAGAAAAACTAGGCGAGTTCAAGGGGACCCCGATATCATTTTAACCATAATCCCAAAATAGCTCCCATCCACCTTCAGCCTCGTCGGGTTCCATTTGATTGACAAGCAGCTTGAAAAATTGATAGCCCAGGGTGTGTTAGAACCAACTGATCACTCCCCCTGGGAAACCCCAATCGTTACATCCATCAAGCCGGATGGATCAATAAGAATTTGTGGGGACTACCGAGCCACCCTGAACCACGCCCTTCAACAAAATGCGTATCCGGTACTGGTGGTGCAGCACCTCCTCCATTCCCTGGGGGGCGGAAAAGTTTTCGCTAAACTAGACTTAGCCCAGGCATACCAACAACTGCCGGTAGACAAAAAAACGGCAGAGGTCCAAACGATCGTTACGCACCGAGATGCGTTTAAATGTAACCGACTCCAATTCGGAGTTAGCGTGGCCCCGGGTATCTTTCAAAGTTTGATGGAACGACTATTACAAGGGATAAAAGGCGTTGTCCCATACTTCGACGATATGTTAATTGCTGCCCCTACTCTGCAAATATTACGGGATCGCCTGAGGTTGGTTCTCCAGAGATTCAAAGACGCAGGTCTTAAAGTGAAGAAAAACAAGTGTAAACTGTGCAAGGAACGTGTCGAATTTTTAGGTTATTTAATTGATAGTCATGGCATTCACCCCACCGATAGCAAACTGAGGGCAATCAAGAACGCCCCAAAACCCCGAAATAAGGCCGACCTCCAGGCGTTTCTAGGCCTTATCAATTTTTATAACGTTTTCCTGCCTCACAAAGCAACCGTAGCCGAATCCCTACATTGTTTATTGGACAAAAAAGCAATCTGGGTATGGGGACACAGAGAAGAGCAGACGTTCCGAAATGTAAAAAAATTATTGACTTCTGACGCTGTACTGATGCAGTACAATGAAACTTTGCCTTTAACGATCACGTGTGATGCATCGCCTTTCGGAGTGGGCGCCATTTTGAGCCATGTTTTGCCAAACGGTAGCGAAGCCCCTGTTGCATATTTCTCAAAGACTCTTTCAAAAGCCGAAAGCAATTACAGTCAGATTGATAAAGAAGCTCTTGCTATTGTATCTGCTGTCAAGAGATTTGATGAGTATGTGTACGGCCGCGCCTTTACTATAGTGACTGACCACAAATCTTTGCTGGGAATAATAGCAGGAGATAAGCCAACCCCTTATATATTATCCCCCAGAATGACTGGTCAGAATTCCTGGCTGCCTATAATTATAAATAGCAACACCGCCCGGGGAAGGCCATTCCCCATGCCGCGCATTGAGCTGAGCACCACTTCTGGAGACCATTGATGACCCCGCTCCGACAGTGACAACGTTGCAGATCAAGACACTTCGAACACCGCCATTAACAGCCCGAGATATCGCGATGGAAACGAAACGCGACCCCACCTGAGCACGAGTCCTCAGTTGGGTCGAGCACGGATGGCCATTGGACCAGATACCTGATGACTACGCCCCATTCAAGAGTCAACAAATGGAACTGTTCTCCCAGAAGGGCTGCATTATCTGGGGAGATAGAGTCATTGTCCCAGAGCGACTACAACGAGCGGTACTAAGAACCTTGCACGATGGCCACCCCGGCATCGTGCGCATGAAAGCCCTCAAACGTAGCTACGCATAGTGGCCGGGCATCAACAAGCAGATCGAGACATGGGTCAAACCTTGTCACAAACGCGAGGAAGTAAGCAACGCCCCGCTGAAAGCAATCCCAACCGAATGGGAAACACCGAGGGGACCGTGGTCCCGTATTCATCTGGACTTTGCGGGACCTAACAAAGGCCACACATTCTTGTTAACAGTAGATGCCTACTCAAACTGGCTCGAAATCTATGAAATGAGGAATACAACAACCGAAGCGGTCATCAAGAAACTAGACAGACTATTTACAACACACGGATTACCAGACGTTCTGGTATCTGACAACGGACCTCAATTTACTGCACTGTCCTTTGAACAGTACCTGGCGGACCGCGGTATTCGCCATGTGCTGACTTCGCCGGCGCATCCTGCAGCCAACGGAAGAGCTGAGCGCAGGGTACAATTCGTCAAGAAAACATTATACAAAATGGACTATGACAATATCGAAGAAAAGATTAACCGGATACTCCTCTTGCAGCATATCACTCCGCACAGCGTCACCAACAAAACTCCCGCCGAGTTGCTAATGGGGTGAAGGCTCCACTCCCACCTCGATTGGCTGCATCCATGGTACGAACCTGAGAAACCACACGGATCCAGTGGGCGATGCCGTAGCTTCCAGGTAGGCGACTGGGTATTCGCTAGGAATTTTTCCATTGTGGATCGAGGCAACTGTGGTCCAAGTAACTGGCCCTAGATCGTACCTTGTCAAATGTCGCGATAATAGATTATGGAAGCGCCATATTGATCAGCTGCGTTCAAGGCTGCAGTCAGGGATCTCTGAGTTCCCTGATTTCCAAACTGAAGGGGGAGGAGATATGGAGGAAGACGAACTTGAAATAGTGGAAAGCCTTAATGAAAGAAATGACAGCGAAATGGAAACACGTGAAGAAGAATCAGGGATGGGAGCAAGCTCGCCTCATGGAGATACCGAAAATGTTTGTGACAATGGAAATCTGAATTTAGAATTAGAGGCACCCTGTTCAACAGACAACGCCCTACCTCAACAAGACTGCAGCCAAATACCGGGTGCACAACGGAAATCAAATAGACTAACAAAACAATCGGCCTACCTCAAGGACTACGTAACCACACCCCGTAAACAGAACCCGGGGGGAAGGGGTGTTGTGAATGAATAAAATGTGTTTAATAAATTATTTAGAGCTTGAAGTTAAGTGCAGGGTTCTGGCCCTGCACTTCTGATTGGCCGTTAATAGCGACATCAGATTGGTCCGTTCAGGTGAATCTGATTGGTTATTAACGAGCCTCTCCCATTGGTTAACGGAGCTAGCGCTCCCTGGTTTTCATTGGTTGAATAGTTTATAAGCTGCCTATATAAAGAGGGCCATTGCAGCCATTGAGCTGAACTGTCACACCATGTTAATAAAGAGTTTTGAAGTTCACCGTTTCACCGGCTCATCTCCATTCTTCGCGCCCACGCTCAGAACATAACAGAATTAGACTCTCAATTTAAGGGATTTAAAAACATAAGAACATTAAACAAACCTACCAGCCTTTACTGGATCGCAAAAAGGCCTCCTTGAGCTGTTGCCACAATGACCTGTTTGAGGCCTACACAAAACTGTGAAGAATATGAGTCCAATAGCACCTTCTTGTTGCTGCTCCCTAGAAACTGGAATTCTAATGCTTAATATTTCCAATATTAGACTTTTTTTAAATTCAGAATATGTAATGTTAGTGTATGTGTAAGAGGATGATGTGATCTCACAGAGACAGATCCTATGATGAACATTTCAGGAAATTCTATGACTCTTGGGAGGGTCAAGGAAAGAATGGTTGGAAGAATTAACTGGTGGAACAACTTGCCTTCAAGGATGTGGCTGCTCCATCATTGGAGCTTTAAAGAAGAGATCAAACAACTATTTATCTGAAATGGCATAGAGTCTTTTGCTTGAGCAAAGGGCTGAAGCAGAAGAACTCCAAGATCCCTTCCAACACCGTTATTTTTTTATTCTGTTGGGTGTGTTTGTTATGTTAGTTTTATGTTTGCATGGTATGTCCAGATGCCATCTTGGTTTTGGTTGGTACTATTTTATGTTACTATTTGTGAACTGCTGAGAGTCAATTTAGTTTGGAGCTGAGGGATGTCCAAACTGAATTTATTAATTAAATAAACAAACACGTGCTGTTCTGATCAAACATTTCCAATTCTCAGCTGTAACCACTTGTTCAAGGTCTAAATCAGATTATCATAATCTACAATCTTTACCAGTTAAAATGTAAATCCTAGGGCATATGGACTGAATTAGCACATTTCTTCTTTCCCAGAGCCATGTTTTTGCCTTTGTCACCAATTCGTGGACAAAACAAGTCATCCCATAACCCTGACTTCTGTTTTCTCCTGATATAAGGCTCTGAGCTTACCTTCCCCAACCGCCTCCAGATGTGCTAGCATTGCAACACCTTAAATTCCCCCTATTCAGTGGCTTTTCCCAGTTTTGAGCAGGCTGTTCTAACCTAATTTCTGAAACAGAGATTCAGTGAAATCCTAAATGCTGATAACATTTCTTCATTATTTCTGGGTGCATGTCAACAGCTATGAGCTACAGACTTAATACATATGATTTTCAGCTATTCTCTTTCAGCCCAGTCTCTAATCCAAAGATGCTGTGAAACTGAAAAGAAGTCAGTGAGAGTGAAGCATCTTATTCAGGGCGTTAAGAATAAAGTTAACAATAATCCTTTGATTCCTCCTCTCTTTTTTGTAGACTGCATTCAGAGCTGAAGAGGGAGGGGGTTAACATCTAAAGCACATTCATTCCAGTGAGTGACAGTCCAAACAATGAGGCACTATGGAGGGACAAACCAATAAAGAAGACTTTATTATAGATGCAATGCTAACTCTTTGAATTGTTCCTCTTCTCCTCAACAGCATTGTTGTGGATTGATTTTCTTTCCATCCTCATATGATCGCTTAATGAAGGATACAGTATTTTGATTCAGAAGGCCTATAAAAATAATACAGGTGTGGTATATTTGCCAAAAAGAATAATTTTATTACAGAATAAAAAATTAGAATGAACCATGGAAGTCATTTAGTCTGTTAAGCATAAGAAGTAACTCCAGCATATGACAGACGGCTATACAACTTTTGCTTAAAAGCTCCCAGGAAAGGAAAGTCCTACCACCTGCCAAGGCACTCTATTCTAATGTTTTTGTAAGTCAAAAGCCATTATTCTACAATTTCCACCATTTAATTCTACTCATATCCCCGGGGACCATAGAGAACAACTCCATTCCCTCATCAACTTGGCAGCTCTAAAACAGATTAGAATTTAATTTTCTCCCCTCTAAACTAAGCTTAGTCAGATTCTTTAAGTTTCCTATAGAATTTAGTTGCCCCCATCAGTCTACCTTTGTCCCTTTACTAATATGGCAGTATGAATTTGGATCCTTAAAAGGATCACTAAAACATATGAAGAACAGTTTCAGGATTTGGGTTTGGCTAGTCTAGAGAAAAAAGGGACTAGGAAAAGAAGGACAGTATTCTAGTATTTGAAAGGCTGCCACAAAGAGGAAGGGGTCAATTTATTTTCCAAAGCACCAGAGGGCAGGACAAGAAACAATGGATGGAAACTAATAAAGGAAAGAAGCAACCTGGAATTAATAGTGAGGACCTCTACGATTACTACACTGTCCAGAGTTAATAATTGTAAACTATTCATTGTCACAGGGAGTGAGGTGGCATATAAAAACAACTCCCTCAATGGACATTCCTTTGTCATGGAGGAGAGGCTTATGACTCTCTGATGAGGTTGAGAGTTCTGCCTATACCTATATACCATGTGGAATCTATCTGGTAGAATATGCTAAAATATACTACCAGATGGGTCCAGCGTGGTAGATAGGTCTCAGGAGAAGAGCCAGATTAAATATATCCATCAACCCATTAACTATAGTGAAACCTTAAAAAACAATCCTCTATTGATTGTCTGGGTCAACAAGGTCCACATTGAGTTTTAGAGTTCATGAGCATCTGTCAACAAGTGGGCAATGGGAGCTATGGCTGGGCAACCAGAATTTAGTCCTGTGGGATTATTGGAAGAACAACTCACAGATAAACCAAAGTATGCTGTGTTTGAAAACATCACCATTATGCCTCCTATTATAAATCAAAGCCAAAAAAATGGGTCTATTTAAAGCAAATATTTGAATTGTGGAAAATATTCAGGTCCAAATATCACTAAACAGTGATTAGAAGATTAAAGGAGATTCATACTAGAAATGAAACATTCAAGGATTCAGAAGTGGAAAAATTTCAGAAAGACCCTAAAAAATGAGACAGGCATAATAAAAAAAGAGACTGCATTCAAGATTATTTGGAAGAAAAGGGTACCCTTTCCAAAGAACAGAAAATAAATAAAGGGGAAAGCAGAGGTACAAAAGGTCAACTTCTGATTGATAAAATTATCTGGAGAATTGTAAAAGGTGAAAACTAATTTTCATATGGTCTGGATTGAAAAAGGTTGCATTTATTACCACATAGCTGGGATATCCAAAAGTTTGGAAGCAACTGGTTTTAGAAAAAAAAACATTAGTATGTTTATAGAAAAAGTAATAAAGCAGTTGAAGACTGTCAGAATTGATGATTGGAAATGAAAAGTATGGTTTTGTCAGCAATAGGAGAGGCATCTTCTGGGATACGACACATTATACATTTATTATCATTGTTGTGATCCCACTTTCAGTTCTTTTGAAAAAAAGAACACTTAGCTGTCAAACACCAAAAAATACTAATAAACTTTATATTTGCTTTATGTGGGTGATCTGAAGCTTTATGGGGAAAAAAAATCAAAAATCAAAATCTGGTCATTGATAAATGCCATAAGAATTTTTAACACAGATATAGCAATGAAATTTGGCCTAAAGAAATGTGCTAAATTGGCAATAAACCAGGAAACTATCACAAGCAGTTATGAAATTAAAATGCTGAATAGCCAAACCATCAGGAGTCATTATGATGAAGCTTACAAGCATCTGGATGTTTTACAGTTAATAATGTCAAGCATAAACAAATTAAAAATGTGATTAGTAAAGAACACATCCAAAGAGTGAGAAAAAATGCAAAAGACAAAACTGAATAAAGGAACACCATCAAAGCCATCATTACCTGGGCCATACATGTAATAACTCCACTGTTGGAATTATTAACTGGATCGAGGTTGAACTAGATAGTTGAAAAACAAGAGAACTGTTGACTATTCACTGTGCAGTCATTCCACAGTGATATTGATAGGTCATACCTGCCTCTTGGAAGTGGAGGTAGATATTTTATTTCCAGTCAAATAATCAAAAGAAGAAAAGCATGCATTGGCTGATTATGTAAAACCCAGTCACGAGCAAGCACAGATGCAAGTTAAAAATTGTAGCTTGCTACAATTGTCTCTAGGAGACAAAGCATGAAAATTGAAATAATGTAATAAAAACACAAACAGAATACTGGCAAGGAAAAACTTTGCATGTTCAATTTCAACAAAAGATAGAGGGAAAATGGATAAAAATGAAACTTGGCAATGCTTACAACTGGAATACTAAAAAAGAAACTGAAGGCTGGATTTTGGCTGCACTAGAGCAAGCTGTGTGAACTAGTACAATCAAGACTAGAATTGAAAAACCATCCAATTATTCAAAGTGCAGATTCTGCAACGAAGAAAGAGAAACAATAGATCATATATTTAGCTTGTGCAAAAAGATTGCACAAACTGATTATAAACAACAACATAACATAAAATGGATCACTGGAACATCTGTACACATTATTGTGTGCCCATAATGAAAACAGAGTTGGAAAAAGTAGTCAAAATGAAGTTAAAGTATTGTGGCATTTTCAAACACAATCTACATACACATTTTGAAATAGAAACTACAAACATTCTAGCTTCTTGGGAAAATCTCAGTGAAAATGACAGGACAACACCAGCTAATGAACTGGCAGCTAGGATTTCATACTGCTGTCTATATAACAACAACAAGTTTGCTGTTCTTAATAAGTGGTTTGAGTTTCATTCCAAAGAGGAATGAATATTTTTCTATTTTTAAAATTTTAGCCCATATTAATTAAGTGCTTGTTTCAATACAATTTTGGCAAAAACTGTCAAAGAAACCATGCATTACCCGACAATATCGACAGACTCTCACTGTTTTTGTCAGAAAGATGAAAGAGGCATTACAGGGTTGCATTTCAGGGTGTAGCCCTATTTTTGATACACATGTAGAGAAGGTGCTGGACTTGTGCCATAATGCAATATCTCTTCCTTCGTCAGTTTGACACAACACAAATTTTGTAGACATTGTAGCATCTCTATTGTTATACTTTCTCTCTTAAGGCTTTGAGAAATAATAAAATATAAAGGGAAATATAAAGGGAAATATAAAGGGTACAATACATCCCACTAGAAATCCATGGAAGACCCACCAAATTATGCCCTAAGGATAAATGATGGCACTTGTATTCCAATAATAACAAAAGCGTTTTAAGCAGAAATTGCTTATTAAGTGTATTTCATTTCTGTATCCTTATTTGTGCGGATGTGTGCAGAAATATTTTTGCATGTTCACCTTCTTTATAGAAAAGAAGCTCTGTCGAGGATTCCAAAGTTGATAAGGATTGTTTCCCAAAGTGTTAATATTCTGCTCAGCAGGTGCTTCCAAAACAACTTAATACATTGCCAATTGATTACACAACATTCTGGATCCTCTGGAAAGCTAGCAGCAAATTAGTATCCATATGTTGTTGTTAGTTGCAAAGTCATGTCCGACCCATCGCAACCCCATGGACAACGTTCCCCCAGGCCTTCCTGTCCTCTACCATCCCCCGGAGTCCATTTAAGCTCAGGCTGACTGCTTCAGTGACTCCATCCAGCCACCTAATTCTCTGCCATTCCCTTCTTCAGTGACTCCATCCAGCCACCTCATTCTCTGCCATTCCCTTCTTCTTTTGCCTTAGTATCCATAGACAATGTCTTTATCACAAACTACTTTAGCAGCAGTAACTCTTTTTTTTATAAATCAGTGTAGATTGTTTGATATCTCCTGATTAAATGTCAGTGTTCATTTAATTTTCAAGATAAAGATGATAATGATGATAACGAAGACAATATTGGTAATATAGGTTTATTACAGATTTAAAGTATATAAAGTATATTATTACAGATATAAAGTAACACAGATGTTTTACTGAGATTTGAATAGTTGATTTGTCCTGTTTCAAATGTGGTTACATTTTGTATTCATACTATTTATTGTATAATGACTTTGTTTTTATTTTTAATTGAAGAATCAGATGGAAAAAATCTACTTCAATACTAGCTTCGGTAAACTCATCCCATTGAATGCCAATCAGATCTGTAGGGTAGATTGGGAAATAAAGATTGTTTTTAAAAAATAACAATGGCAAAGTGTTTCCATATTGGGCCTCAAAATAGCTGCATGAGTACATCTATGAAGGCAGTAAGACCATCACATTTTTAATAGAAAGGACAAGAACTTTAAATAAGGAGGGATTTCCTGATTGTCAATAGGAGTTATTAAGCAGTGAAGCTCTCCTGGAGTGGTGGGTGCTCCATCACTGGAAATTTTCTTAGGAAAGGTTAGTGACCATTTGTTAGGAATAGTCTTAGGATTCCTGTTCTGGGGAAAAAGTTGGACTAGGAAACTTCTAAGAATCTTTCCAACCTTAGGATTCTTTGAAAGTATGAACTAGCAGGAAGGCAGGATTGCTGAGGGGTCTTGGGAACTGGTGGTATGGTGGAGGTAGAGACCAAGAATGTGAGGCAAGGAAGGGAAACATGGTGATGACATCTCAAGAGAAAGTCCAGGTGAAGGATTCAGCAGAGCATGGCCACAAGTGGAAGAAGACTGTGGGGACTTGAGGGGGTATGGTGAACTGCTTATTACCTGGATGCCCGACTTTACACATTCCTTATTAGAAGATAACAGATAACAGATAATCAAAAATGGAAGGGACCTCATAGGTCATCTAGTCCAACACCCTGCCCAAGCAGGAGACCCTACCCCATTTCTGACAGATGGGAGTCCAATCTCATCTCAAGTGATGATGCTCCCACAATTTCCTAGGGCAACTTCTGTTCCTTTGGTTGATTGTTCTCACTGTCAGAAAGTTTCTCCTTGTTCAGTTTCCTTCCATTATTCCTTGTCTGGCCTTCAGGTGCTTTAAAAAATAGCTTAACTCCTTCCTCTCTGTGGCAGCCCCTCAAATATTGGAACAGTGCTATCATGTCTCCCCTGGTCCTTCCCCTCATTAGACTAGCCATGCCCAGTTCCTGTAACTGTTCTTCATATGTTTTAGTCTCCAGTCCCCTAATCATCCTGGTTGCTCTTTGTATTGTATCTAGAGTCTCAACATTCTTTTTATAGTGTGGTGACCAAAAGTTAAGGATGTCACTGTAGGGCTTGAATACGTTGGCCTTAGCTTCTTCTTCCATTTAGATCACAGTAATAAACAACTCTTGGCTAAGAGCCCTACCACACCACAACTTGCTGGGGATTCAAGCCATCCCAAATGAGTAATAAAACAAGCCTGCTTATCCTCCAGCATGATCTCACTTTTCAGAACTTGCTGAAAGTTGAGGGGTTGTGCCAGGCAGCAGACAGAGATCTGGAACATTATTCAAGCAGAAACATTACTTCCAGGTTCAAAACAGAGGAACCTACAAGATCCTGATTCTTCAGGAGAACCATTTAACTTGTTGCTGCTTTTCTGCCACTTCTGTGAGAACGCTGAAGGAGCTATACATTCTAAATGCACCAAGCATGATTGTGTTTTAAATCCATGACAATACTGAGAGATTTTTTCCCCCTTTATATACATTCTTTAATAACGTAGCATGCAATACATGTTAAGGATTTGGTTTTTTGAAAGTCAGTTGTAATCCTATTGGTCAAAAGATTCATATAACGCTTGATTCAGGCATTCACTTTGGAAATCACATGTCAGATTGTTCTAAACATTTTGCTTTGCACTTGTCCTGTTGCATCCTTCTGATACGTTCTGCTGCTTATATACTTGAAATGATGGAGCCAGTTTGGTATAGTGCAGGGGTGCCAAACTCATTTCATCACACAACGTTATCACGTGATGTATCATGATTTTTCCCCCTTTGCTAAACTGAGTGTGGGCATAGCCAACGTGTGATGCATCCGGCCCATGGGCCACGAGTTTGACAGCCCTGGTATAGTGGTTAAGCAACCAGGCTAGAAACCAGGAGATTTTGAGTTCCAGTGCTGCCTTAGAATGACGTTGAGATAGTCACTTTCAAACCCAGGAAGGCAGCAAGGGCTTTTGTTGCAGCATCCTGGGGTCACATGATTACATTTTCCATCTTTTCCAGGCAGCTTCTGACAAGCAAAATTAAAAGGGAAGTGAGCTTCATTTAATAACCACATGATTTACTTAATGAACATGGCAAATTGAACATGACCCACTTAACTACTAAAGTTTTTCGTGACCCAATTTCAAGTCCCAGTTGTGGCTGGAAGACAAGGACCATCTATATTGCAGGCTCTCTTAATATGCCTTATTTTATTTTTTTTTTGAAAACAAATTTTATTGATTTTAAAAACAAACAAACCATCATTGACCATTAAATACATTAAACCTCTTTCC
>BHEV01014699.1:0-19320 GCA_004319985.1 Emydocephalus ijimae
CTCCCTGCCATGGGGTACACCCACTTCCTCCTGCAAATTACGCCTCGCAACTCTTCTCTCCCTTTCCTCTCACTCCAAAAAAGATTGCCATCGTATCCCACCCATTCGGGCTTCCAGCCACCTTGTGATCCACTAGTGATGTTGCCATCTCGGATGGAGGCATCGCAGTCTCCCTCTCGCTCGCTCTGAACTTCGCATGGACTAAAATAAAAAGATCACCCACCGTCATGTTTGGAGCTGCCACTTCCGCGTTTGGAGCTCCAAATGGTGGCAGCACTCCAAACACGGAAGCGGCAGCTCCAAACGTGGCAGCAGAATGGGCAGAAGGGAAAGCAACAGTGGCGGGTGCCAAAGGTGTCTGCAGCAAAGGTGTTTGGTGGGAGTAGGGAGCTCTCCGCGCTTCGCCATGATCGTCCATTAGGAGCGGCTGGTGGTGAGGAATTCCTGCCTGCTGGGCGCTCCTAAGGGCAAGTCTCCCGCCCTTCCCCCTTATTTTGCATATTCTAAGATAGGCTTAAATTTGGGGGGAGGGGCTTAATTTGATTTTATGCCCCAAAAACATGCTGGGCCTTCCTATTGGTGGAGGCCGTATTGTTGGAGAAACACGGTAGGTAGGGCCTATTGTAAAATGAAATGAAAAGAGGCAGCAAATATCAAAGCAAATTATATAGGTCAGGATTGTGAAATTGAGTCATACCTTCCAGTTATTTTAGCTAATACGAAAGATGCTGGGAGTTCAACAACATGTATAGGATCACAAATTTGTTGTCCTGAGTGACAAGAATCTTGTTCAGATAGGATCTGTTCTGATATATCAGCAGTGAGGTGTTTGCTTGGAAGATTTTTATAAGCCTGATTTTGCTCTAGGGTGCAATTGGGAGGGATAATTCAGGGTGCTCCGAATTATCCTTCCCAATTTTATTAACATAAGATTCCATGGCTGATTGAGAACTTAGTCACATTAGCTTTGCTGTAGGTGTGTCCTGGATTTGAATCTTTTCATCTGGAATCCATTTTTTACTTTACTTTCTTTTTTCCATTACAGGATATGGTGTAGAAAAGGAATAAGAGCCAGGACAGGTATGTGTAACTAATTAGTAGTTGGAATTATTCAGGAGGGCAGTCATGTGAGCAACTGGAAGCATGTTACAGAAGAAAAATAGAGGAGATCATGATGGGAGCAAGTAAATAAGAGGTCATGAGCATTGGAAACAGTAGGAAGTGGCCCACAGTAGGCAAATGTACAGGGAAGGTTCCTGTCTTGCCAGAAGAGACAGCAGCAACAGCAGCAACTGAAGGAACAGCATTATAAGCTAACAAAGGGTAACCTCAGATGTCTCTGTATTTTCTGGAGAGCAAAGGCACATCAGAATAGTAGCAGCCAAAAGAAAATGGATGAAGAAGGTAAAGAATGAGAAAAACACTCATGTAGGGACTAATGAAGAAGAAAGCCAGAGAAACAGCAACAGGGCCAAATGAAAACTTGTATATTTTCCTCTGAATGTCTTCATCAATGGAATGGAATGGAATGGAATGGAATTCTTTATTGGCCAAGTGTGATTGGACACACAAGGAATTTGTCTTGGTGCATATAGTCTCAGTATACATAAAAGAAAAGATACATTTGTCAAGAATCATATAAGGTACAACACTTAATATAACCATAGGATACAAATAGGCAATCAAATCATACTAGGAAACAATCAATAAAGTGTACCCAGCAGTGGTGAGATTCAAAATTTTTTACGATTGGTTCTGTGGGCGTTTGCTTGGTGGGCATGACAGGGGAAGGATAACAAAATCTCTAGTCACAGGTGGTATTTGCTGGTTCTCTGAACTACTCAAAATTTCCGCTACCTGTTCTCCAGAACTGGTCAGAACCTGCTGAATACCATCTCTGGTGCCCAGTATTCCTATGCAGGATTTAAGATTTTAGTGGAAGTTCTCTCACATATGTAAGAGGTTCTGGAAAGATTTTCACAGGAATATATTAATGTTGAAGATACAGTTGTCTGTTCCACTGTCCTAGATACTATTCCATGCCTTTGGCTACAAAAAGTACAGAGGTTCTTTTTTCTTCTTCTTTTTAGTTTCTTTCTCTGTGGGAATCTGGATGAATAAGCATGAAGGAATCCACAAGGAATAAATATTGATGCAATACTTGTTTTATGAGAGGTTGGCTAAATGTCAGCCAAAATGAAGGTGACAGAAAATGGAAAGAAATCTTTTTGGAATCTTAGCCAGATCTCTTTAAGTTCAGTAGCATCCTTATATAAACAAATAAACAAAGCTCTGAGAATGTTTTACAGTGGGTTTACCAAAACACATGTGTACATCAGAGTTGAGTGGAGCAAGTAGAGTATTTGCAAACAAATCTCTCCTATCAGTACCAACTTGCCCAGCATCTCTGTTCAATGTTAGTGGGGAGAGGATGAACCCAAAACATAAAAATTCCTAGCAGGAGGAAAACTTTCACAATAAAACCAATTTCCCAGAGAGGTGAGAAGTTCCCATTCACTAGTTATGTTTAAGCAGAGAATAGAGAGCTATTTCTTAGGGAGAGTTTTATTTGAATTGCACTGAGAAGGAAGTTGGACTTGACAATGTAAATAGTCTCTAAGACCACCCCACCCACAAAGACAGGCAAGTCACCTGTTCTGTATTAACATACTTGAAATCCTGTAATCTGATTGGCCCACCAGGGCAGCTCACTGATTGGCCCAAATACTCCATCTTGATTGGACAGTATCCCTACCCTACAATTGGCCCGCCTGGATGGAGGGAGATTCAAGGAGCTGTCATTGGCCACTAGCCGCAAGCAGCCATCAATAAAAGAGGCAACCGCGGCTCACCAGTTCAGACGGATTTTAGGAAATAAATAAAGAGCTGAAAAGTCACACTGGTCTTGAGTCTCTATTCCCGCGATTTAACACTGGCGACGAAGGTGGGATACTGAGACAAGGAGACCAGTCGAGCACATGGCAAAAAGGACTGCCTAACCGACGAGAAGGCCAGCAGCAACTCGCCACCCGCACCATTCAACTCCACGGCGGAGGACTGGGAATCATACATTGATCGGTTCCTCGTGTTCCTCGAAAGCAACAATCTACAGGACACAACCGATCAGAGGAAGAGAGCCATATTCCTGACACACTGCGGGCCCGCAGTTTTCAAAATGGCCAAGGCATTGGCCAAGCCTCAGGACGTTAAGCAGATGGCATGGCCGGACCTGGACCGGCTACTGTGGGCCCATTATGCACCGGCCATCTCCAATCTCATCCGGAGACATGAGTTTTATAAACAGGATCAGAAGGAAGGAGAAAGCGTCGGGGATTTCATAGCGGCTCTGAGGAACATCGGAGGTGCGTGTGGGTTCTCTAACATGGACGAGGCCATGAGAGACCGCGTGCTTCTCGGACTGAGAGACCTCACGTTGCAAAGCCAGTTGCTGACCCGACCAGATATCACGGTCACAGAAGCCATCGCTTAGGCCACCGCAGCCAAAGCCGCAAAAAAGTCAGCAGCTGCCATGCGACAAATGAACACGGTAACCCAGCAAACACCGACAGAAGCAAGCCAACCACAGGAAAAGAAAGCAGAGGGAACCCAGAAAGCCACCTCCACGACCACGCTCCATGAGGACACCGAATATTCATCTGAGACCGACGAGGAGGAGGAAGAAATACACCGACTCCAGTCAGAATGGCACAGACGAGAGAGGAGAGAATGTAAGTCGGGCTTTCAATGTGTGGAGTGCAGAGGAGACCACCCCCATTCCGAGTGCCATTTCCTAGATGCTATTTGCCGGCACTGCGAGAAATGGGGGCACATCGCCAAGGTCTGCCATAATAAAAAGAGTTACAGCCCCAGGCGACGAGACAGCACCCCCCACCAGACCAGAGACAGGCACACAGAGAGCCGATGGAGCCGTGAAGGCAGAAGCAAGTGGCTCAGCGAGACCCGCCAGAAGGAAAAGACCCATCAGATGATCACCATTGGGCATTCAAGAGTGACCGATGCCTGGAAGGTACAAGTGCCGGTTGGCATCGAAGGCCAGCAGTGCAACATGGAGGTAGACTCTGGTTCCTACCTATCCATGGTATCCTGGAACACTATAAAGCGCCTAATACCCGATATACCGAAAGGCGAGCTAGAGAGCCAAAGACTGACCCTGAAGGGAACCGGATTCCCGTTGTGGAAGTCAGACATTTTCAAATAACTTTCAAAGAACACTCAGAAATCCTGCCCTTGACCATCGTGGACAGGGATCGCCCAAGCCTGCTGGGGCTAGAATGCTTCACGTCTCTGGGGATCGGAGTAACTGGAATACACAGGAGGAAAGACTGATGAGGAACTTCCAGGACGTATTCAACGGGAAGCTAGGCAAGTACCGGGAGTCCCCTATTTCCTTTAATTTAAACCCAAACATAGCCCCAATCCATTTAAAGGTGAGGCGAGTCCCTTTTGCGTTCAAACCAAAGAACGATGAGCAATTGGATAAGCTCATCTCACAAGGGGTGTTGGAAGAGATAGACCACACACAATGGGAAACCCCAATTGTAACTCCGATTAAACCAGATGGTTCTGTGTGCATCTGTGGAGGCGATAAGGCCACCCTCAACCACGCACTGCAACAGAGCGCGTACCCCATTCCAGTTGTGCAACATCTGTTACATTCATTGGGGGGAGGAAAGATCTTTACGAAGCTCGACCTGGCACAGGCATACCAGCAATTGCCCGGCGATTCTGAAACAGCGGAGGCGCAAAGCATTGTGACTCACAGGGGGGCATTTAAATGTAAAAGGTTACAATTTGGAGTCAGTGTGGTCCCAGGGGTGTTCCAGAGTTTGATGGAGCGCCTATTGCAAGGAATAAAAGGGGTGGTGCCCTATTTCGATAACGTGCTGGTATCTGCCAAGGACAAGAACCAATTGGAAAGCCGCCTCAGGGAAGTCCTATAAAGATTCCAAGAGGCGGGCCTCAAAGTAAAAAAAGAAAAATGCCAACTAGCCACCAAGAAAGTCGAATTTCTGGGGTACCTAATTGACAAAGAGGGAATCCACCCCACCAAAAAGAAAATAAAAGCCATTAAAGAAGCCCCCAGACCACAAAACAAAACAGAACTACAAGCATTTCTGGGACTCATTAACTTTTATAATGTCTTTTTGCCACAGAAGGCAACAATGGTAGAACCACTGCATAGACTACTAGATAAGACAGCTACCTGGACCTGGGGCCGACGGGAGGAAGTTGCATTCCAAGAAATAAAAGACTTGCTGACATCTGAATCGGTACTCATACAATACAGCGAAACCCTACCATTGACCATGACCTGTGACGCATCACCATTTGGCGTCAGGGCAATACTCAGTCACACGCTACCAGATGGGAAAGAGGCACCAATCGCCTTCTATTCCAAGACGCTGTCCAAGGCAGAACGGAATTACAGCCAACTGGACAGGGAGGCATTCGCAGCGATCACCAGAATAAAAAGATTCCACAAATATCTATACGGTAGGACTTTCATACTTATCACTGACCACAAACCACTCTTGGGGATACTCGCAGGGAACAAGGCCACCCCAAACATATTGTCACCATGGATGACAAGGTGGTCCGAGTTCCTTGCCGTGTACAATTACCAATTAATACACTAGGTAGGAAAAGGGTGTCCAGAAACGGGAAACTGCAAGACATTTAAAGCATTCTGAACCCAGCAAATGGAACTCTCAATGTTAAAGGGATGTGTACTATGGGGGGATCGGGTTATTATACTGGGAAAATTACGGGAAAAACTGTTGGACATGTTGCACAACGGACACCCGGGAATAGTAAGGATGAAATCCCTGGCCAGGATTTATGTTTGGTGGCCAGGGATGGACAAGGAGATAGAGACATGGGTAGGAACATGCAACCAATGCCAGAAATCTAGGCCAACCCCCCTTCCTGCACCTATTCTCTACTGGGAGACACCCAGGGGCCCTTGGTCGAGAATCCATATAGATTTTGCGGGACCCACAAAAGGACATACATTTTTAATAACTGTTGACGCTACTCCAAATGGCTGAAGGTCAGCGTCATGAACTCAATGATGACAGAGGCCGTCATCAGACAGTTAAGAAAATTATTCACAATGCATGGGTTACCAGACCTATTAGTTTCAGATAATGGGCCACAGTTCACAGCATTGACAGTTGAAAAATTTCTAGCAGAACTAGGCATACGGCACGCCCTAATAGCGCCCGCTCATCTGGCTATGAACGGTAGGGCGGAACAAATGGTCCGGTACACCAAAAAGGCCTTACACAAAAGAGACACAGGTGACATACACGATAAAATAAATAAAATGCTAACCATCCAACACATAACACCGAACACATCAACTAACAAGAGCCCAGTAGAACTACTAATGGGCAGGAAACTACGGTCACACCTCGACAGACTACACCTACAACCCCGAAAAGCCACCAGACTCTTCCGGCAAGTACCGCATCTTCACAACAGGGGATTTAGTATACGCTAAAAACTTCATGGGGGAACTGCTTTGGGTACCGGCAAAAATAATCCAAACAACGGGCTCACTGGTTAAGACGGATTTTAGGAAATAAATAAAGAGCTGAGAAGTCACACTGGTCTCGAGTCTCTTTTCCCACGATCGAACATCACCAGAATATAAACCAACAGAAAACAGCACTCCTTACTAGCATGGATGATGTTACCTAGTTAGCGTAATGAAACATCTTCAAAAAAACAAGCTCTAGAGATTCAAGAGCATGAGATAAATGTTATGGTGGAGGAAATATTTAGATTAAATAAACATGATAAATGGAGTTGCAAGATACCAGAGGAGAAGCATGAAAGATTCACCAAAAAGTTAGCAAGAGTTGAAATTCTAAAAAGAACAAAAGATGATGGATAGATATAGAATATTTTTTAATATGCTGATTATTTTATTAAGTGTTAGAAAAAAGAAGTAGAAATTGGGAAAATAGTATTATGTATACTGAAATATAATAGAACATATTACATTACTATGTATACACAAACGTTAGAAGTTGAAAGATTATGATTATGTGTATTTAAATGGTAATATCATTATCAGAATTGTATGACTCAGACAATACACTGTTCGCCAAGCATTTTTGGATGTTAAAGAAAAAATCATAGATAAAATTACAGAAAGAAAGAAAGAAAGAAAGAAAGAAAGAAAGAAAGAAAGAAAGAAAGAAAGAAAGAAAGAAAGAAAGAAAGAAAGAAAGAAAGAAAGAAAGAAAACAAGCAAGCTCAGAAAGCACCAAGGATGCTTCATTTCAACACTGAGCTACAAATAAACCTTTAATGGTAAATAGCCCCTCCCTGGTAAGAAATATACATATTGTTAACTTGTAATGATTGGATGTATCATTAATGTTCTTCGGCTACACTTCAGTAGGTCTGAATGTAAAGTAAAATGCCATAGATGGGTAATCATTCAGTTTTGAACTGGGCCTTCTGAAAAATGGAGCTATGCAAACATTTAGATATTTCCAAGGTTTTATTTTTTTATTTTTTAGAGGAACAGAGGACGTAAATGCCAAAATTATGTTGAATTAAGTCAAAAGAAGCTTGCTTTAAAACTGGCTCCTCTGCTTATCTTTTGGAATCATTGTAAAACAACCAAAGAAAGGAAGCTTCCAGGTGGCTATCTCATTTTAAGGAATAAAGAGTTACAAATGTAAAAGAAAATACAATTCCATCTTCTCCATGTTAATCTTCAATATGCCCAGAAATATTTGGACACTTTTTTTTCAATTAAATTGCAGTCGGAACTCAGATTAGAATAAATGCTTATGCTTTAGGAGGTTTGACAGCATCATCAGTTTTTGACATGAGATTAGTTTTCTAGTGATCAAACAACATCATGATCAAGACTTGCAAGAGTGTAAAATCTCAATATGCCACTGTTATTCCTGAGGACAAAAAATATCCATTTTTAAGGCAGTTAACACTCTCAGAAACTGATAGGTTATAGAAAAAAAAATCAAGCAACTTGCTGAAGTGAAGGATTTTTTTTTTTCCTCTCATGTTCTTGGAAGACATTAGATGATTTCAGCTATTCTGTTGATAATTAACTCTGGTCAATTTCCTCTTTCTTATTTTGCCTAGGTTGCTTGGCATGCAAGAAGAGTTGCAATGAAGGGGAGAGTCAGCATAGATCCACAGGCAATCAAAACAGCTCAGGTCAAACTCTTATACCGGAAACAGAAGGGTTGGAAGATGGGAAAGCTAGTCATCCATAGATTTTTTTTCTGCTGTTGCACTTTAATCACTGAATATTTTACAGTTGTTGTTTTTTTTTTAAAAAAAAAAAAAAAACCTGCCTTGCAACATTTTTGGAAGTGGATTGCCATTTCTTTTTCCTAGAGAGTGACTAAGTGGTCCAAGGCTCAGCTGTCTTCATGCCAATGATAGGACTAGAATTCACAGTGTCCTATTTTCTAGGCTGGTGTTTTAACCTCTACACCAAACTAATACTCATAAATAAAGTAAAATGAAGATGAGAGTGAAATAGAGAAGCGATTAAGCATTCTCTTTACTATTACTGTACTTGGTATTTGAGAGGCCCAGAATTTGGTACTATAGGCAGGATGTAAATGATATATGGATGTATGGCAGAAGACCATAGGAAAGTGTGTGCCTACAGTGCAAATGTTCCACATCTCAACATAACAAATTGAAAAAAAAAAAGAATTCTCCAACAGTATATTTTCCCCTTAAATGATCACCGAAAGCTCTTATATTTACTGAGTCTATTCTAAAATGAGCCCAAATACATTCACCTGTCACTAATCTTTTCCTAACTTCAGGCATTTCTAGTTAGTAAAGCAAAATATTTTCTCAACTGCAGAGTGAGGATCCTGTGTTGCCCAGACATTGTTTTCTTGGCAATTTAATTAGCCATTAAGTAGAAAACTCACAATGACAAATATATTATAAATGAGCATTGTGTGACATTTTTATCACTGCTTATATAAAGCATTTTATCATAATATGCTCCAGGTATTATATAAATTAAATATGCATTTCTCTCATATGCACTTTGTGTATTTGTAATTGCCCCAGCTCTGCATATTTAAAAGGCAAGCTTTACCTCATAAATACAAAGCAACTATGATTTTTTCAAAGACAGCTATTGTAGTTTTGAACAGTAATAAGCTTATTGCAGGGTCCTTCATCTTCTCTCTCAGTTCCCATCATCCCTCCAATTCTGATAGAATGCACTTTACCCTTTATTTTTTTTCCCTCTGTCAACTTAAAAATATCCAAATGTAAAATAAAATTGTTCAGTAGTAGTATAATAGTAGTAGGGATAGGCTATTCAACAGCTATCAAAAACACAGGAAAAGTTGCTGCCCCCTCATTTAAATATGATGAAAAAAAGAAGGAAAGGTTCCAAATCTATAGGCAGCAAAAGAAGATAGTTACATAGTTCTGGGTTATATTGCAAGCCCTCTGAAACACATACAGTATATCAACAAACAACCTAATACAAGAATATATTCCTGGGGCAATTTATCTGAAAAGGAACTACTGAGTTTAACTGCAGAATGAATATGTATAAAGTCTTCATTGGATCTGTTGTAGAGCCCAAGAACTTCTTGGATTTAGAATGAAATACTGTAGTATCTATTTACTTTATTGGTACATTATATATATCTTCCTGTTCTATTACTGAGTATGAACAGAGTTTTCCCCAAAAGTCACCAGTGGCCTGAACAAGTGTCAACCTCCTCCCTCTGGATTCTTTTCACTCATATCTTTCTTTCCCCCCCAAAATTAATGGCCATCTTGTATGGAGAATCTCAGTCCAAAGCTGAAAGTTTAATTTGTTGTATATAGCAGTGATTCATAGTTCCTGGTATTTAGAAAAGAACTAGCTTTCTAATGATAATTATTTGGATCCAAAATAACTATTCCATCTTATACGGCCATTTGCTCTTGCTTAGTCTTTCCCTCACTATTTTTTCCAAGTTAATTGCTTTATTATATTATGAAATACAAATAATACAATAAAAACTAGAAATTGTTAACACTCTAATGATTTAGATAAATCTTTAAAGAGGAGGAAAAAGCTTATATCAATTTTAACTATGTTTTCTAAAATGTAATGAACTAAAAGTTGCTTATTTTATGAATAATAAATGAAATAAATAATAAATAAATAAAATAAATAATAAATGAATATTTTGAATGTTCACTATGACATTGATAAACATTTGCAAAATGCAAGAAATTATTTTGCAAACATGATAAAGGTTTTGATTTTTGATCTTAACAGTAAAATTTCCACTGTACTGTTACTTATAAATAAAAAAAAGAAAAAAGAAAAAGAAAGAGTGAGAAAGAGGAAGAAAGAAACTGAAAAGTAGAAAATATACTTCCTTTATCCTCTGATTTACAGTATATAGTACCCATTGAAAACCTTACTGTAAGTGTCTGTATTTGCTTTGCTTTGTGATATATTTTGTGCCTTAATTTTAGTCATCCATGGATTATCCATTGATCCAGATGTGTTTGGCATCAACCATTTATTCTGATTTCGATAAGCATATTATAAAATGAGGAGGAGGAGGAAAAAAACTTGTTTATTCATCGTGGGCTTTCAGTATTATATTGTTTCAATTTTTAATGTTTCCTTTGTTTTGTTTTAATATGGTCTTTATGTTGGTTATTATCATATTTTTATATTCCCCAAAGTCCAGGGAATGAGCAATGTATATTTTTCTAAATACATTTTTAAAATTAAATTATAAATAATCAATTAACAGATAAACTCAACACTTCCTACAGTTTTCAGATGGAGGAATTAAACATTTAATTATTTTTTTTATATCCTTGCATTTCTTTAATTAATCTGAGGATTTAAAAAAATGTTAAACCTCCTAAAAATAGCTTCTGCATAAGTTGGATTTTAAATATTAGGCACTCTGTGAATCTTACACTTTGATTTGCCTTTTACTCCCCTTTTGGTTTGGCAGGAAAGAAAGGTTCCCCATTGGTTTCTTTCCACTCTAGTGTGCATTGGCTCATAATATTACAGCAGGCTGTAAAGAATAAGCTAGAAAATTAAAGTGAGAAGCGTTGCATATTGAGATAGGAGGAAATGAGGAATGCATTTCATTCCAGCTTTCTGGTTCCATCTTCTTCTGGAACATCCAATTCATGATAAGATGAATAAATTATCCCTACAAAAAAAGCTCAAACAATATCTTAAAGGGAAAGTGGTGGTTCCATCATCTATATTATATAAGAAATGGGAAGAAGGTACCTCATTCTACTCCTATACTCATTGCAGACCAGAGTCATGCTTATTAGTTATTGGCTAATTAAATGCTATCAAAACAGGCTCAACTCTTAATGACTCATTTCAGAATGATCTGCCTTCAGCTTCGTATTTTAGGTCATTGTTATCAATGACATCCACCTTGTTGCTGATCCTTCTCTTCCTCTTATTACTATTACATTGCCATAGTAAAAGACACACACCATAATAAAACACAAAAAATAAACAGGTGTTCAAGATGAGAAGTGGGAATTGATGGAAAAGACATAAAGAGACAATCTCTGATCATCCTTCCTCTCTGTTGAGGTAACAAAGACAATTACATTTGGCTAAAGAAGGCTCCAATTATTTGTGCAAGGGAGAACCCTGACTTTATAAGGATAGCTTACCTCATGAAACTGTGATTATGGTTATACTTTCAGTTCAGCCATTTGCAGGCAAATAACCAAAGCACATGGCCCTTTCCCTTCTCCTTCCCCTCCCTTCTCTTTCTCCCCTCCCTTTCCTTCAGCATAATCAGCACTTCTTCCATTAAAATACTTTGCATATGTTTAATTTCTCAACCTGAGAAAGAAACAGGCATCAACAAAGGAATAGCTATATGCCAGAATAACTACAATGTGTTCTTTCAACTTGACATTTTAAAGATAACTGTGTTGGTCAAACTCAGCAGAAAGCAAACATTGGCCACAGTACAAGCCCTCTCTCAAGTGGTGACATTTGAATATTTTTTAATTCATTGCCCTCTCAAAGAAGGCCTTCTGGTGAACAATATTCAGTTTGCCCAGGTGTCTCAGAGAAATATGGATGCATAAAATTATAACTTGTAAATCAATCTATTCAGTACAACTTCAAGTTGCCTTTTGTGTCAGCATATGTAAGAGATTAAAAAAAGCAAATTCTGAGTATGGTGAGGAACCTCAAGATGTTAATTGGAAAGAAAACAAATATTAAGGAGTATTACATGGAAGAGAATGGCTTTTAGGAACAGTCAAATTACACTAGAAGGATAATAATTATTTTTATCATCATTTTTACATTGTTTTGATTGGAATTACTTGACAGGTAAACCTGACATTTTGAAGGGGAAGCCCACAAAACCTTTTAAATTAGCTTAATATGGCTTAAGGGATGCAGTGGTGGAGTGACACTGGAACTGCTGGCCATAAGTGATCTGCAGTCCAGTGGTTCGAGCTTAGTTCTGTGAGATGGAATAAACTCCCGTCACTTGATCCCTAGCTCTTGCCAACCCAGCAGTTTGAAAGCATGCAATATTACACATAGATAAATGGGTACCATTTCACTGGGGAAAACCTAGCTGCATTTGGGTGTTTGAAGAATGGAAGCTAGCACTAGACTTGGACAGACACAAGTTGAGTCGAGTCCAGTGGAGGAGCCTGGAAGAGCCAGCAACCCAAGCATCATTAGCTAATTGATGTAAAGCTAGTTCACTCCCCACGATGCACCAAGGATGGATCCATAAGCACCAAACAGATTGAACTCGCCATCTAAGCTGTCAGGCTTGCATTGTGTGTCTAGCAGATTTCCCTGGTATTGTGTGCCATACGCTAAGTGCATAATAATAAATGGCTTAGAATGCAAAGGTAATTCTTTCTCCCCCTCCCCAAAACAGACAATAAAGAAAAATCAAAGCACCCACCTTTCATAATTATGCTACTTTTCCCTCTCCATAAATCCCTTTCTTGCAGTCCACAACTGCCAAAAGATTGCTGATCTTTTTCAGTAGAGGTATCTCTTTGATCAACTATTCACTCTATTCTTACTTTGAATCTATAAACAACCGCTCATAAATAGTAAGTATGCATCCAAACCTTCAGAAGGAGGTTGCATTTAACTTTATACCACATCAAGGGTTGTACTACCTTCTTTTCACTTAAGAATTTATTGAAACAAAACATTTGACCAGGATTGCTATAAACCTTGGCAACGGTGTGACTATTTTGTCTTTCATTTTACAGACAACTTCTCAAGCATCTGCTATCTTGGTTACATTCCTTTCTTTCATCAGTGGTAACTACTTCTGTATTTCCCCTTCTGAGATCAGAAAGTATAGCCAAGGAACTGCTGAGTGATGGAGTGAAATATCATAGGAACCTCCCTATCAGCTTTACACACATAAATATAACAATCACAGCCCCCATTCAACAGTAAGGCATATTCAAAAATAGGGAGAATAAAATAACAGAAGAAGTAAGATGTAAGAAGCCTGATGATGACAAATTGGAATCATCCATTCCTAATTGCCATATCACCAAATTAGCAAAAAAAACCGGATCCAAACGCATCACTTTTTAAAATAGTGTTGTGACATTATATGCGGGTATATAAAGGGACAAAGTTTATATTGTGACATCACAATGCATTCAAACCTTCAGAAGGAGGTTGCATTTAACTTTATACCACATCAAGGGTTGTATTATCTTCTTTTCACTTAAGAATTTATTGAAACAAAACTTTTGACCAGGATTGCTATAAACTTTGGCAACGGTGTGAATGAGCCTCACTTCTGAGGCTCATTCACTGCTTTTCAAATCTTGTCGGGAATAGCTGGCTGATCACAACAAATTTTGTCAGAGCACTGGAGAACATTTTTTAATCCCTTTCCCTACTAGCTCTCTAATTAGGGTACTAAGAGGACCCTTTCTCCAGAGCACCCTTAGTGGACACTTTCTTGTAAAGCAACTGAATAATAACTGATATGGATCTCCAAACATATTCACTTAATTAAAAAGGAAGCCTTCTTTTGTTTTTCTCCCTTCAGCTTCCCACAATGTCCTCAAGAATATGTCCTGATCATTCATCCTCAACTCTCTATTATGAGAACCAGTTCTGTTGTAATGAGACTAAATAAATTGGTGTCTTCATCACAGTTGTTCCAACTTGTGAACCTCTTTAGGAAATTTATGAACAACTTAGAGAAGTGGTCCAAATCCAGATTCTAACACACCACACTATAATCCCTCCATTGGAATAGTTGATCTAATCTCTCTCTCTCTCTCTCTCTCTCTCCCCTCTCTCTCTCATATCTGAACTAATTATTAATCCTCAAAATAACTCTTTTATGCCACAACTTCTACATTATTTTCAGTCCAGGAATCTTGTCCAAAGACTTTTAAAAATCCAAGTAAAGAAGGATAGCAAATCCTACTTTCCCAAATGAATTGTGAGATGTTATCGAAGCACAGAAATCATATGTTGACACTGATATAAATATAGCATAAATGAACATTGCTTTTCAAAATGATATTTTGAAATGATTCTACAGAGATCATTCAAGATTTTACAACTTTCTACCTTCTGTCCTTCATAGAATAGGTCCTGAAAATAATGAGGTATTAAAGCAGACTATCAAGGTAAAGTCACTTTGACAAATTCACTGTTGATGTAAATCCATAAAAGGTAAACTATGCATGAATTTGCTCCCGTTCTTAAAAAGTGCATGAAGGGTGACATTTGCTACATGACTTGTCCATCTTGGCATGCATAAATCTGCAAAGATACACACCCTGATCAAAAGGGTAATTAGACAAGGAGAGATTATATGAGTGATGTCTCCACATTTATCCTTGAGGAAAGGAAGATGTATTCAGTATTACATAGGTTTAACCTTGTTCAATGAGTAATTGCACTACCTTTAAAACAGTTACATGGGATTCAATGAAGTCTTTTTTGTTTGAGTGTAAATAATACATTCATTAATATAGTCAAATCTCCCTGGTTGTAATGAACTGGTCAGGTTATATTCCACTCATCAGCCTCACAATGATGAGGATCATTATGTATTGTCAAAAGAATCAGCGCATGACATTCATAATCCCAAAGCGTCACTGGATGTTAATAAGCAGATAAATTAAGCTGCTTTTGAGTATCCATTAAGAATGTCAAGCTGCACCATGGTAAGTTTTGCCTTTGTTAATGGATTGGGTGACTAAAAGCAATTTGCAAGAGACTTGAGTCCATAAATAATATGAAAAAAAAATTGGCAGGCTTAAAATATGTATTTAATAAATGGTGAAGTAGCAAACAGAGAAAGAGGGGGATTGATTGGTGGGTCAATTTATTTGCCTCTAAAAGGGAATTCTCACATTATGAGTAAGATGAAAACTTACTATTTTCAAGTAAGTCAACTTCCAAATGGTTAATTTGTACAAGGCAGAGAAACACACTAGCTAGAAGCTCTTTCTCATTTGATATTTTACAGTGATTCTTCAAGTTTGCATTGTATGCCCACTGCACAGAAAAGCAGCTTAGGCCCATTGAAAATGAAAGAGGTGTCTTTGTAAAATTATGTGCATGCCTCTGTTCAGCAAAAAGTTTCATGGCTGAGTCGTTGTTGTTCACTATTCCTATAAGTTGATTTAATATATAAGGTTTGTATATTAAATCAACATATAGGTTTATATTTATAAAAGGTTTATACTATATATATGAAAGGAAAAAGGCATAATTTTAGGAAATAACTTAAGAGTGATGATAGCAAGGGAAAACAGAGGAATTTAAGTTTTTAGGTTCAGGGAAGAATGAGTGTTGAAGTTTAGAAGCAGCAACCATTCAAACATACAGTATAATACAAATGAAAAGTTACAAAAAAATTAAATTATTACTAATATTAAATGTCAGTTGGCAAAATATTTGGACTTGTTTTTTAAGGTAGGGAAAGGAGGACTAAAAGAGCTGAGAATAACACAGAAGGTCCTCACATCGTTGTGACATCATCATAATTCCCTCTTCTGCTCACCTTAATACTCAAATAAATTTGTAACAGAAGAAGCATTTACACAAAGTCAAGCCTGAAGCTATTTAGGGCTCTAGAGATTTTATTCTGCTAATTGTTGCAGACTATGGGGTATGTGTGTGTGCTTATGTCCATTTCAAGGTCGTTGAGCCAATGCTCTCTAAAGACATTTCTGTTGCCATGGGCCAGCATAACATCACAGAGCACTGTTACCTTCCCACCAAAGGGGTACCCAATTATCTACTCACATTTGCATGCTTTCAAACTGCTAGGTTGGCAGGAGTTGGGGTGAGGATGGAAGCTCAACCCATAGCGTGGCACTCGAGCCTCAAATCTGGGTTTGCTAGACAACAAGTCTAGTGTCTTAACCACTGAGCCACACACCACGCTGAGAGTTAATACCAGTGCCTTAAATTGTGCTCAGAAATAATGAATGCAGAACTGTCAGTAAATGTGAATACATCAGTTATCCTAATTTTTAAATTAACTGCAATTTTGACCAGTTTTAAGTAGATCGTATTGAAACAGTCAAGATGATTTATAACCATAGACAATGGTGGTCAAATCCAGTGACCTCAAAGAATAGTTGCAGCTTCTGTTGCCTTCTGGCCTTCATAACCAGTGTTCATTGGCACAAAGATGGTTGCTATGGTGCTGCCTAGATTATTATCCTCTGATGCAGAAGGCACAGGAGCGATCTCTAATCCACAGGAAGCAGCTAGCCAAATCTGGTGCTCTGCAAAATTTACACTGATGATGTAAAGCTGTTCAATACCACAGACAATACTGCTACCCTTCAAAAAGATCTTGACTATGTATCAGAATGGTCAAATAAATGTCAACTTCAAATCGCAACAAATAAATGCTCTGTCTTACATATTGGCAAAAAAAAACATCAGAAAATAAAATACAAGCTGAATAATAAGACCTTGTTGATGATCCAAGCTCTGTAAAGGACCTTGGAATACTCATATCTAATGATCTAAGTGCTAGAACCCACTGTAACTACATAGCCAAAAAGGCATTAAGAGTTGTAAACCTAATCCTACATAGCTTTTTCTCTGGTAATATCACACCACTAACCAGAGCATACAAAACATTTGCTAGACCAATACTTGAATACAGCTCATCAGTCTGGAACCCACATTACATATCTGATATTAGCACAGTTGAGAAAGTCCAAAAATATTTCACAAGAAGAGTTCTCCACTCCTCTACTCGTTATAGAATATCTTATGTCACCAGACTTGAAATTCTAGACCTAGAAAAACTTGAATTACACCCTCTTCAGTCTGATCTAAGTATGGTATATAAAATCATACATTGCAATGACTTACCAGTCAATGAATACTTCAGCTTCAACCATAACAATACAAGAGCAAATAATAGATACAAACTCAAGGTTAATCGCACCAAACTTGATTGCAGGAAATACGACTTCAGCAACAGAGTAGTCAATGTCTGGAATACTCTACCTGACCCTGTGGTTTCTTACCCAAACCCCAAAAACTTTAACCTTAGACTGTCTACTATTGACCTCACCCCTTTCTTAAGAGGTCTGTAGGGGACGTGCATAAGTGCACCAATGTGCCTACTGTCCCTGTCCTATTGTTTCTTTTATTTTTTTTTATATGTACCCATTTCATGTATTCATAACTATGTATATACTTATACCTATTATCTTGTAAGTGATTGACAAATCAAATAAATAAATAAAATAAATATTTTTCTTCCTCCTGCCCAAATGTACTCCACAACAGTTGCTTTGCTGCATTTGCTATTTATTTTAATTAACTTTTTGAACCAGCTTATTAAGCTAGTGCAATTAAAATAAATTCCTGGAATGGGTGAGTGCGATCACTGTTATGTACAGAATTACACCATAATATAAAAAAGGAAGGTGTGTGTTGTGTTCTGTGCATGGGCGCAAAGGATGGAGATGAGCTGGTGAACAGTGAACTTCAAACTCTTTATTTACATGTGAAAACAGCTCAGCTCATGGCCGCAATGGGCCCCTTTATATCGGCAAACTCTTAACTATTTAACCAATGAAACACGGGGAGCGCTAGCTCCATTAACCAATGGGAGAGGCTCGTTAATAGCCAATCAGATTCTCCTGAACGGACCAATCCGATGTCACTATTATCAGCCAATCAGAAGTGCAGGGCCAGAACCCTGCACTTTGCTTCAAGCTCTTAATAATCTTTATTTAAGTATTTATTGATTCACAACACCCCTTCCCCCTGGGTTCCGTTTAAGGGGTGCAGTCACGTAGTCTTTGAGGTAGGCAGGTTGTTTTGATTGTCTATTTGATTTGCATTGTTCTCCCAGTATTTGGCTACAGTCTTGCTGGGGTAGGACGTTATCTGGTGAAGAGGGTGCCTCCCATTCCATATTCAAATTTTCGTTGCCGCTACTGCTCTCGGCATCTCTTTGAGGTGAGGCCACCCTCATTCCGGATCCATCACGTGCTGCCTCTGAGCGGTCATTACTTCCGCTTAAACTTTCTGCCGCTTCAAATTCAGCTTCCTCGGTATCTCCTCCCCCCTCGGTTNNAACCCACAACGGATCGCTCGAAAAGTTCCTAGCAAAAACCAAGTCGCCTACCTGGAAGTTACGGCATTTCTCACTGGAACCGTGTGATTTTTCAGGTTCATATGATGGATGCAGACAGTCGAGGTGGGAGTGGAGCTTCCGTCCCATTAACAACTCGGCGGGAGTTTTCACAGGGTTATTTTAGGAGACATTATATATGGGAATCGTTATGGTTGAATTGGGAGAAAATTAAGAAACAATGTTATTTGAAAATACCAGTTTGGTTATCAACTATTGAAGCTTTTTCGTATCCTATAATCTATAAGAAGGAACAAACAGTTAGATATGGGGAAATACTGGATGAAAAGGGTGAACTTAAAACGATGCAAAAATTAGAAGAACAAGGTATAAAGATGAATTGGTTTTCATATGCGCAAATACATGCAAGGTATCTTAAAGATTCTAAAATAGAAGGATTTTATGATAAATTGACTGATTTAGATAGGATTTTGACAGGTACTGACGAAAAAGTGATTAAAAAATTATATAGCTATTTGTTGGAAATCAAGTTAGAGGAAGAACAAGTTAAAGAAACTATGATTACTTGGGGGAAGAATTTTGGAAATGGGATTGATTTAGAGAAATGGCAAAAATTGTGGTTACAAAATTATAAAATGACAATGTCAACAGCATATAAAGAAAATTT
>BHEV01014701.1:0-10425 GCA_004319985.1 Emydocephalus ijimae
TATTCCTTTCGCTTGCGGCGGCCGCGGCCAATGGCAGCAGTTCCAAATCTCCCGCTCTTGGAACGACCCAATCGCGGGAGAGTCCAAACTGGCCAATCGGCGCGGCTCGCCTAGCCAATCAGAAATCCCCGCGTTTTAGCCAATCAAAACGCGGGGATTTCGAGTATTTAAATCAAGTACATAACAACAACCACCAACTTAACAACTGTGACAAGAAAGGTCATGAAATGGGGCACAACTCACTTAACAAATGTCTTACTTAGCAAGAGAAATTTTGGACTGAATTGTGTCTAAAGGTGAGGACCATGTGCATTGTCCAAACAAGATGAAGTCCATTCCTATCTCTCTATATATCTGCATAAAGAAGGTGATTGAACGGAACAACGTTGTAAAATTTCTGAAACTCAACTTTCAATATAACTTGGCATCTACATACAGTAAAGGTAAAGAAGTCTTCCCTTCCTATTCCCTGCTTTGCTATTTTTACCAAGATCTGAAGTATTACAGAT
The DNA here is from genome assembly GCA_004319985.1 of Emydocephalus ijimae. NCBI lineage: Eukaryota > Metazoa > Chordata > Lepidosauria > Squamata > Elapidae > Emydocephalus > Emydocephalus ijimae. Next base: position 510 of record BHEV01014701.1, read on the forward strand.
ACCTAAAGGTCCAGCAGTGAGAAGATCCAGGGATTTGGCCAACTCCAATATCCTCATCTTCAAGAGCATATCTTTCCAGGATTTCATATATGAAACATATCACAGAGGCAATCCAGAAAATTATCTCAGCAATTGCTTGGTTTAATATTACTTCAGGATAAATTGGTAGATAATCATATCAAGTATAAAATTATTAGCCTTGTGTGAATCAGTTGTGATTTGATTCAAATGGGAGAGTAAAGACTGGAAGGTAACATGCTTCAATCTGAATCTGAGTACAATCTACTTTAAAAAAAAACAACAACCCTACAGTTTATAGTGAGAAAGCATTAAAATCACAGAAGACAGAATGACAAGCAAGACCTCCTGCTCATTTTATCCATTCCATTCCAAAGTGAAGCAGCCACAAGCATTCAGAGCAAAGGAAAAATGATATCATATTGCAGGTTGTGCCCTTTTGTATTGGTATTGTGGTGTTGTACACAAGGAGTCCGTTTTGTGGCTATGCATGCAGATGTTTCAGTTTTGAGCAGAAGGGGCTGAAATATGCAGGAATGATGTACCCTTTCAAGGGTGTTAACCTTGCCATCTTTCCACTGGGTTCTTCCAAGGGAATTTCTATAATACATTTTTGAAATGTCATCTTTATGCTACTTTTTAGCACAAAGACAGGGGAGACAAAAGTACAAGGCAATAATCTTCACATTGTCTAGCAAACCACCTTTAGGCAAGTGGGCTGAATCAAGAGATCCTACTGTGTGCATAATTCTATGATGCACAAAGTTCAAAAACATAACCTTTCAAAACTCATTTTTCCCTAAAAAAAACATTTGTCTCCCAACATGTTTTTCTGGAGTGTTAGGTTTGACATATTGCTAAAGATTGGACACCAATCTTCAAAGAGCCATGGTGACGCTGTGGTTAGAATGCAGTATTGCCAATTACTTCTGCTGATCACTGGCTGCCAGAAGTTTGGCAGTTTTGATCTCATTGGCTCAAGATTGACTCAGCCTTCCATCCTTCTGATGGATTGTTGGAGGCAATATATTGACTCTGTAAACCACTTAGAGAGTGCATTAAAGCACTGTGAAGCAGTATATAAGTAAATGCTATTGCTATTATGAGTAATACATTTTTTCTGCCTCTGATCAATGAATTTTATTTGATGCCAAGACAGTTAGCATATCAGGCTGGAAATTTGGCCTGTTTTGATAGGGCTCCCCATTATTGACATAGAGAGGATATCTCAGAAAAATGTTCTGGGCAGACTTAGAAAAAAGGGACTACTGATTTGGGTAATGAATGGAAAGCTTTTGCTGCTTCTGATCACTGGGATTTCTGAGATGCCAGGAATTTGACTCAGCTGACTGACAAATATGGCTCCTCCATTTAATGACCTTGTGGCAGATTGGAGTAGGTAAACACCATCTGCTATCCTGTCACATGACTGTCTTGGCATGCAAACTGTGGCTGATAACTTGAGTCTGCAAAAGAGAAGAGAGAAGAGATTGCTTACAGAGAGAATCTCTTACAGGAGGGAAGAAGACAGAAATGGGCCAAGAAGCTGGCAAGGAAGAGTTGAGCTGAAGTTGAGGGAAAGAACGAAGGAAACAAATTGAGTGAGCCAGGATGGAATTCACATCTTAGGTTGTTGAAGAAATGCAAGTTCATTATGGAAGGAAGATGGTGCAGAAGACATATCTTTCCTGTGCAGATATCCAGAGAGATAAGAGGAACCAAAACAACAACAACAAGAACATCCAGGTGTTGCTTGCCATGAGAGGTTGTCAGCTGAGTTTAAGAGAAGCCCTTTGTAGTAGCTCTTTGGAGAATTTAGTGGCAACATATTTTAGGACAGAGACATCTCAGGAAGAACACTGTTTTGAACAGAGAGATGTTACTCTTAGTCAGACCATAAAGTAATTTGCTATAGTCCAGTCTTGTTTGAAGGTACTGTATATGGAGAAAGGATGGCCTGTTTGGATGCATTAACTGAATTTTGCTTGCTTGCTTAGTTATTTGATTGGAGAAAGTAGTCTTTCAAAGAAATGAATGTTTATGCTTGTTGTTCTAAAAATAAAGGGAAAAAAATCATGATGGTTCAAAAGAAAGACTTAGCATGCTATGCTTGAGCATGCTTAAGAATTTTCAACCAATCCCAAAATCGTGAGCCATAATATCATAATTATATCTTGCTGGTAATTTTCTACTTCAGTTAGTTAGAAATAGTAGTAAAAACAGCACATTAGATACAGTGGCACAGAGACAAGAAAACTCAGGACAGAAAAGATGGTGGAAATAAAATAACCCATGTAATCTTGCCTTCCCTGCTCCTATTTTTAAAAGCAGTAAAAGTTGGGCGAACACTTTGAAGTATTAGCTTGATACCTGTTATTCATTGTCCAGGGATCTAAACCTGCATGTATCATACAGAAATTAAGAAGAGCCTGCAGCTCATAATAAGGAATATGGAACTTCCTGTTGCATTGGGTAGAACATTATGGAAATGCAAGATTGCAATAGCACAAGAGAAAGTTAAACTTGCCACTAGTCATGTTAAAGAAGTTAGGTGCTGAGAAGATGAATGAAATCCAAAGAATCATCTTCCTATGATTGGCAAAGAGTTTAATAAGATATTATATTCATTGGCTGGCTATTTGTGCATGTATCAGAGAGCCTTATTACACCACTCATTCCCCAGCCCTGCATTCTCCTTATAGGGAACTGAAGTTCAAACATTGTCTGCAGCAATCGCAGAGCAATAGAAAAAAACATTAAATCTGTGACTTCATTGAAAGTCTGAGAGGTGCTTCAGAGCTACCTGATTCAATGCGATCAAGAGCCTCCATTTTGATGATTTTGCCCCAAAAACGCAAAATAGCAATCAAATTTTCATGATGAGTGACTCTCCTTTGAAGAAAGGTTACAATATTGGATGCTTTTTTCTTTTTTAGTTGAAAAACAAAAGGCTTCTAAATGTAGGATAGAGCTGCATATACCCATGAAAATGTACAGCAGAATGTGTTCTTTCTTTCTCGTAATAAATCTGGTTCATTCTTTGAAGCTGAATGATCAACAGTGATTCAAAACTAGTTTACAAATGTATTTTTCATACAGCACATACTCTATTTAGCATATTTATTTATATCTCAGAGTTATTATTTTTATAAATAAATCAGGGCAACAAACATATCTAACTGTCAAACATATCCAATATATCTCCTATTTTCCACAAAACAATCCTGTGAAGTAGCCTTGCCCAAAGTCATCCAAATGGCTTTCATGCGTAGAAAATACATTCTCCTGATCTCAAATGTAAAATCTTCTTCTACAGATAGTCCTTGACTTTTAACAGTTCATTTTGTGACTGTTCAAAGTTACAATGGCGCTGAAAAAAATTACTTATGACTGCTTTTCACACTTACAACCTTTGTAAGATCCCCATGATCATGTGATCAAAATTCAGACCCTTGGCAATTGACTCATACTTATGACTGTTGTTATGTCCCAAGGTCATGGAACCTTCTGACAAGCAAAATCAATGAGGAAGCCCAATTCACTTAACAACCATGCTACTAACTTATCAACTGCAGTGATTTACTTAACAACTGTGGCAATAAAGATAATAAAATGGGGCAAAACTCAACAAATGTCTTATTTAACAACTGAAATTTTGGGCTTGGCTATAGTCATAAATCAAGGATTACCAGTATAAGATATAGCAGTGGTTACCACTTGGAATATGTTTCATAAAGTTATACTGTATATCTCTAACTAGAAGTTTCTAACAATCAATAAAGAAGAAAGTAATGTATAGTCCTGTCCTACTGTCTCCCCAAAAACATTTGGGAACATGATCCACTTTCTGACTTAATAACATGTAATTTCCTAGGTAAGACTGGCCAGATACTGAATCCTAACAAACTTTAACAAACAATATTTAAACTAATATTAGAGGCTGAACCACAAACTATTCCACTGATTTTCAATATCCCAAAATAAACTTTATTTTTAGAACTCTATTTTACTTTAGGATTTTATTGTAAAATACACATTATCTATAGCAGTGTACCATTTTATTTTAGTATTATTTCTGGTAATTTTCTTGTTAGCTGATTCGAGAGACACTTTAGTACATTGAATGGAGTTACTACAGCTGGGGGAGTAAAGGCCAAGTTGTAGAGAATAAAGGATGCGGAAAATAGAGAAGACTAAGTAATGTGGAGGTAACTGCAGAAAACATTAAGTGCCTATTATATGCATAGCTTTATTCTTATCTAAACAAAGTTACTGTTTCAAATATATATTCCTCTTTTGCCTCCTTAGGATGTAAAGATATATTGATTGATCTGATAGCCATAAGCAATTTCCTTGACTTTCCTTTATCATTCTAATCTTTGTTCTGTATCCAGAAAGAGATTTCAATATTGAGTAAATATGGACAACACTTCTAATGCTTTACAAAAGTGACTTATAATGAAGCTGACTAAAAATCAAAACAAAACAACCTCCCAAACTCAGTAGACTTTGCAAGTTGAGACCACACAATCGACTTCTCCATACAGTTTTTTATGTGATAGTTGTTTTAAATCCTGTACTACAGGATAGAAAATCTGTGGAGTCCAACAACCTGCTAAACTATAACTACTGGCTGCTGGTGAACAGGAGACATTGAGTCACTGTCTCTTTGTTAGACATTATGCAATCACTACCAGGATGTTACCTCTGGTTGTCCCAAATGTGCTTTTTCAAAAGGCAACTGGACTTTCTTTGTTTTCTTTTCCTGAAGACGTTTCACTTCTCATTCAAGAAGCTTCTTCAATTCTGACCGAATGATGGGGAATGGATTTATCCATATATAAATCCTTCCATTCTCTACTATTCAGTCAGAATCAGAGCTTCTTATATGAGAAGTGAAACATCTTCAAGAAAAAAAGAAAAAAAGTCCAATTGTCTTTTGAAAAAGTACATTTGGGACAACCATTCTGGATGACTGAGTTACCTTTGGTGTTCTTTCATTAATCCAATATTTTATAACATTATATTATCTTTTTCAGAAATAGTCCATCCACAAGCCATGCTTGCAAACATATTTTTAACTTTGAAATCCAACAATTACAAACTCTTCGTTATGGTGAGGTAGAGGAATGTAGAGGAAGAATTCAAACCCTGGTACAGGAATAAGCACACATCTTTCTATTTGTATTTATGAAATGTTGGGAGGTTTGGTCCATTGTAGACATTACATTTTCAATTTAATTCTAGTGACTCCATAATAAATTAGTTATTTGCATCCTTTTTTTCTTTAGATTTTGTTCCCCAATGCAAGGATATTTCAGTTATATTTTGTTGATTGCTAGATTATATCTTTCCTACATATATGCACAGTTGTTTTTGGTTTTAAAATTATAAACAATATGCACAAATATTTTAGGAAAAATAACATAGCCATGAATTGTACAAAAAATAGAGAACTTGTTAGTATTCCTTTCTTTTAGCAAATGGTTTACTTGTCCCACATTGATGGTAATGAGATTAAAACCAAGTTTATGGATTTTGTACAAATAAAACATCTGTCTAGATTAAGAAGAGCAGTATAAGTCAAATGCATTCTAACCAGCTTGCTAGTTGGCCAAAGATATTTTCACGATAGCCTTTTAAATTCCTTTCCCCCTTGGCATTTTCATTGGAGATTCTCCATTCTTAGTAGATTGAAAACTCACATTAGACAGAAGCTAACCTTAAGGGAAAAGAGAAAGACTATTAAGCATGGATGGCAGGAGATTCAGGAAATGCTGTAACTGGGGAAATTGTTCCAGGCATTTATATACATTTGTTTCTTGGAGAATCTCATGGAATGAGAACCACAGATTTTGGATGGTAATTGAGTTTTCATCATAGCTTTTCATAAAAGTGCATCAGCTTGCTTTAAATGGCCAGCCCCATGATCTATAGTTATGCAGAATTACATTGCAATGGGCAAAGATAGACCCATAAAACCCTAGGAGACTGTAGATGTGGCAGTGATTGAAACCCATTTGAATGTGAATGCGATGTTGACACAAGTTTCTAAGGGGCAGAACTTTAATTATGTATTGTGACTACGAGCTTGCTTATTTTGACATTCCATCCATGGACTTTACTGACATGAAAACCAATGCTGCAGAGCAACTGATTGTGGTCAGGTAGTAATAACTTGTGGTGTTTTTTTCATACAACCAGAAATAAAACAAAGGAAAAAACTTGAAAAATATGTAGAGAGACATACTAACTATATGAAATACAACAATAGTTAAATATGTTTGAAAAATAATACAGTTCAGCTTTTAAAAAACAAATTCAGACTTACATTCTAGGAATCATAGAATTTACTCTTTCAATTGTGTTTATCAAGAGCCAGTTCAAAAGCCAATTTCATCAAACTAGGTTGTGGTATCTCTGGTGTGTACATATTTTTGCAGGAATATGCAGCAATAGTTTTTAACAATTTGGGCATGACAGATCTGAAGTGTTGTGAATTAATAAAAGTACTTGAATAAACATTATTAAGAGCTTGAAGTAAAGTGCAGGGTTCTGGCCCTGCACTTCTGGTTGGCTGATAATAGCAACATCGGATTGGTCCGTTCAGGTGAATCTGATTGGCTATTAACGAGCCTCTCCCATTGGTTAACAGAGCTAGCGCTCCCTGTGTTTTCATTGGTTAAATACTCAAGAGCTTGCCTATATAAAGGGGGCTGTTGTGCCCATAGAGCTGAGCTGTTACACCATGTTAATAAAGAGTTTTGAAGTTCACTGTCACCGGCTCGTCTCCTTATTAGCGCCCATGCGCAGAACTTAACACTGGCGACGAGGGTGGGATGTGGAGACGTCAGAGCTGACTGAACAATGAAGAACGATAACAGAGCACGTGGCTGAAACGCACCAACGGCAGAACCATGTCCAGTGGCATCATATCACCCGCTCCATTCGACCCGGTGCAGGAAGACTGGGACTCATATATGGATTGTTTCCAGATGTTTCTGGAGACCAACAATTTGAAGGAAGCCACTACCAGAAAGAAATGGGCGGTATTCCTAACTCATTGCGGACCGACCATATTCAAGATAGTCAAGGCACTAGCGAAACTGGCAGAAGTAAAATCTATGGACTGGGACGTCCTCGAACCCCTGCTGAGGGCCCACTATGCACCGACCATGCCAACGCTTGTTAGAAGGCATGAATTTTACCAGAGAAGTCAGCGGAAGGGCGAAAGTGTTGCTGATTTCATAGCAGATCTCCGGAATCTGGGAGGCCTATGCAGGTTTGCTGACCTAGAAGAAGCCCTGAGAGACCGAATAGTTCTGGGATTAGATGCTCCAGGCACACAGAGTAAGCTGATGGTGGAAGGCGACATTAGCCTTACAGATGCCATCGCTGAAGCTACTGCAGCAGAAGCAACCAGGAAGTCAGCTGCCCGAATGCACCGCACCCACGCCCCACTTCGCCAACTCACCTGCAAAATTTCACCTCAGTCAGAAGGACAGCTTATGACAGCCCACCACGAGGACCTCGAATCGTCGTCTGAAAGCGATGAAGAAGAGGTCAACCGGCTCCAGTCTGAACGGGACCAATGCCAGAGATCGCAGTACCAATGCACAGGTTGTGGGGCAAGCCACCCCCGATCAGAATGCAAATTCCTCGACGCGCTCTGTCATGTGTGCAGGAAAAGAGGCCATATTGGACGGGTCTGTAGAAGAAAGCTAGGACCCAGCCAGCCCTCGAGGGGGGCTAACTATCGCCAACCGACAGGAAGCCGTCCTGTAAAGCGAGAACCCGTGAACCACCAATGGAACAACCACTCCTACAGAAACAAAACCCTAAACCACTCAACAAAGCGAGAAGAGGCTCACCAAACTATCACGATCGGTCACGCCTCATCTCTTGATGCCAAGAAGATCCGAGTGAAAGTGGCCATCGAAAACCAGCCCTGCCTGATGGAAGTCGATTCAGGATCGTCCCTCTCGATGGTTTCCTGGAAGACCCTCAAGCAGCTCATCCCTACTGTCTGGCGGCAAGACCTCAGATTCCAATGACTCATACTCAAAGACTATCAAGGAAATCGAATTCCAGACATTGGATCTAGCCGAGTCCGGGTATCGTTTAAGAACCGTACAGCATTCCTACCCCTGACTGTAATTGACAGGGATAGGCCTAGTCTGTTAGGCCTCCAATGGTTCGCTCCACTTGGAATTGAAGTAGCCGGCATTCACCGAATCTGCAGCAGCGACTGGGAAGAGGACCTCGTCCACGAATTCCAGGACGTCTTTGCAGAAAAATTAGGTGAGTACAAGGGGACCCCAATTTCATTTAACCTCAATCCCAAAATAGCTCCCATCCGCCTTAAGCCTCGTCGAGTTCCATTTGCCCTTAAACCAAAGATTGACGAGCAGCTTGATAAATTAATAGCNTGGAAAAGTCTTCGCTAAACTAGACTTAGCCCAGGCATACCAACAACTGCCTGTAGACAAAAAAATGGCAGAGGCCCAAACAATCATTACGCAGCGAGGTGCGTTTAAATGTAAGCAACTCCAGTTCGGAGTAAGCGTAGCCCCGGGAATCTTTCAAAGTTTGATGGAAAGACTATTACAAGGGATAAAAGGCGTTGTCCCATATTTTGATGATGTGTTAATCGCTGCCCCGACTCGAAAAGTACTAAGGGATCGCCTGGGGTTGGTTCTTTAGAGATTTAAAGACTCAGGTCTCAAAGTTAAAAAAAAACAAGTGTCAACTATGTGCGGATCGTGTAGAATTTTTAGGATATTTAATTGATAGTCAAGGCATTCACCCCACCGATAGCAAACTCAGGGCAATCAAAAACGCCCCAAAACCCCGAAATAAGGCCGACCTCCAGGCTTTTCTAGGCCTTATCAATTTTTATTACGTTTTCCTGCCTCACAAAGCAACCGTAGCTGAACCTCTACATCGATTGTTGGACAAAAAAGCAACCTGGGTATGGGGACACAGAGAGGAGCAGGCGTTTCAACATGTGAAAAATTTATTGACTTCTGATGCTGTTTTGATGCAGGATAACGAGACTTTGCCTTTAACGATCACGTATGATGCATCACCATTCAGAGTGGACGCCATTTTGAGCCACGTTTTGCCAAACGGTAGTGAAGCCCCTGTTGCCTATTTCTCTGAGATGCTTTCAAAGGCAGAATGCAATTACAGTCAAATTGATAAAGAGGCCCTTGCTATTGTGTCTGCTGTTAAGAGATTTCATGAATATGTGTATGGCCGAGCCTTTACTATAGTCACTGACCACAAACCTTTGCTGGGAATAATAGCGGGAGATAGGCCAACACCGTATATATTATCTCCCAGAATGACTCACTGGTCAGAATTCTTGGCTGCATATAATTACAAGTTGCAACACCGCCTGGGGAAGGCCATTCCCCACGCCGACGCATTGAGCCATGCACCACTTCCAGAGACCATTGATGACCCCGCTCCGACGGTTACAGTGCTGCAGATCGAGACACTTAGAACACCGCCACTAACAGCCCAAGATATCGCGATTGAAACGAAATGCAATGCCATTTTAGCACGAGTCCTCAGTTGGGTCGAGCGCGGATGGCCATTGGACCAGATACCTGACGACTATGTCCCATTCAAGAATCGACAAACGGAACTGTTTTCCCAGAAGGGCTGCATTATCTGGGGTGATAGAGTCGTTGTCCCAGAGNGGAAACACCGAGGGGACCATGGTGCCGTATTCATCTGGACTTTGTGGGACCTATCAAAGGCCACACATTCTGATTAATGGTGGGTGCCTTCTCGAACTGGCTTGAAATCTATGAGATGAGAAATACAACAACCGAATTGGTCATCAGGAAACTAGACAGACTATTTACAACACACGGATTACCAGACGTTC
>BHEV01014702.1:0-19559 GCA_004319985.1 Emydocephalus ijimae
TGCATAGTGACTTGAATAACAACAACAGTGAACTCTGCCTTATATAGGCATCTCTTGTACGTTTCAACCAATAACGAGCTACGAACGCTAGCTCTTTCATCCAATAGGAACTCTTAGTTAAGGACCAATCAGGTTCATTAGAGCTGACCAATCCTGGTCTAGCCACCTAACAGCCAATCGGAAGTGCAGGGCCAGAACCCTGCACTTTACCTCAAGCTCCAACTTTATTAACTTACTGTATACACAACACGAAGAGTTTAATAACATATATTCAACATCTACTCAAGTCTTTTTTCTCCTATTTCATTTGAAAAATAGATTATATATTTAATGGTATTAGCAGTTTGCTGTAATTCTCATTTTCTGCAGTTTAACACATAATCAAAGCAGTTATGTACTATGAAAACTGGTAACACAATATTCAAGTGAGCAGTACTAGCTATAAAAATATATAGCTACAAAGTCTGAGTGTCAAATAAATATATTCACGATGGGTCTTATTAGATCTGTAAATCCTTAATTCAAGCCTTTAGTACCCTGATGTCATTGTATAACACACTCTCAGTTTATGTCAACTATTAGAATATATACTGCTTACCATTATTCTCCTACAATTGCAGTATGTATAGATGGGAGAAGGAAAAAAAAAGAATTCACATGGAATTCTTACTATAGCTCAGTATATCTTACCCAATAATCATAAATCCTTTTCTAAAAATTCAGTACAATATTGCCTACTATGGAGCACTCTTCAGGTAAGTCTCCATTGACAGAAGTCCTTCTAGCAACTCTACCTGTATAAGCAAAAGGACATATAACAAGGGGTAGAAGTAGTTTCTCAGTTATTAGTGCATTTCAGTAACATTTTCAGTAACAATAGTAACACTGTAGAAATGAAAAAGCTTTGAGAGGTATTATTCTGGCCACAACTGATACAAGAAATCTAGAGTTAGAGCAGCTTTATCAAAAGCCTATTAGTTTATTCTTATATTTGTATTCAAGATAAACTTACACTTTTTTCTAAATGTGCTTGTTTATTATAACAGCCTCAAGACTTAGCTATTTGAAGAGCATTATGTGTCCTGATGCTGTTGCTAGTATCCTTAATGGAATTCAAAGTAACAGAGAGATATGTGTTCAGCTCATTTTTGACTCTTACAAAGAGAGATACTCATGAAATCTCCATTAATGCAATCTAAATGTCTTCTTATAATATATTGTAATATATTCCTTTAGAGAAAGAGAAAGACTTTTTCCAGTACTGCATATATTCTTCCAAGGGAAACAGATAATAGTTGTCCACCATAATCCACAAAGGGAAATATGCAAGTATATTTTCATTCCAGATCGTGATGGTTTATGAAATAAAAACTCAATGATATTTTTATATTTTGTAAATAATAAGCAATCTGAACAAAATATTTGTTTCTTTGTTATATGATTTCTATAGCCACCCATCTCACACAAGTGACTTGGGGTAGTTTGCAGAATTAAAAAATGAAAAAAGCTTCGGAACACTCTAAGGACATAAATGAAATCTCATCCCATTCATGTCAGAAGCATAGTTTAGGAGCTTCCGGTTTGAAAGGATTAAGCCAGTGACATTGCTGTTGCCTGGGGGCCACCAGTGGGGGCTCCTTTCATGTCCCCATCAAGGAGCTGGAGTGAGTGATGAGCTCACTCTGCCATGCAGCAGCACTTAAGTGTTAAACATAGGCTTGCCAGACTCCAATTCAGCATCCTAACCAAATGAGCCACCACACTCCTATAAATGAAGTGAGGAACATTCATTTTAATAACATTGATTTTTTCCCATAATATTAAGGGATTTTAATCCATCTATTTAAGTCTAATTCAATCTTTTGTAAAAGTTTCAGCATACTTATTTTCACATATTTAGAAATATTTTAGAAACATAAACTCCAATATTTAATATAATAATTGGACAAAACCCAGATCTATACTTAACTGTGTTGACATGTTCAGATCTAAAGAAAAGAAGCAAGATTTATCCCAATTAATCTTGTAGACATATTACATTCCAAAACCTTGTGCTACTTTTGCAAAATTAAGCAGACTTACACTCCACCAAATTAATATTCTTAATTTCAAAGAATTCCTTACAATAGTAGCAAAAACTTCAAGGATCAAATTTAATAGTAAGGGTGAAGGTAGATAGACTTGCCAAATGGCAAATTACAACTCAAAAGAGACAATAATTTGATTTGTTACAATTATGATGCACAGTTGTATACAATAAATCTCACCTCATTTGAACAAATTTCCTTGGAACGTATAATCATTAATTGCCTTAAAAATTAATCAAACCAGGGAAGAAGGCGGAGCCTCCTCGCTGACGGACCATAGATCACGACTCTCTGTGGCTATGGTCCGTGCTCATTCATTGGAGAGCCCCAATTATTATGATTAGGGGCTGAAACTGCCTTGGAGGAGCAGTGGAGTAAGGGGAAGCTGCAAGCCAGGTTGAGGGCAGCCGCATCTCCCCCCCGGGCTTGGTCTTTATTCCCCCCAAAGATGACTGCAGCGGTTGTTTAAAATGGCCACCCCCGAAGAGGAGGACTCAGCTGGATTAAGATTTGTGCAGGAGGGCAGAAAGAGGTGGATAACATCTGAACCGGGACAACTGGGCAATACAACTAAACAAAAGTACCCCGGGATTAACGTAACATGGAATTTTTAAGAAAAGAAAAGTGAGCAGTGAAATTATAAAGGGACAGGAAAAAAAAAAGAAAATATTTTTGACAACTAAGCGGGGCTTCGAACTGGGAAAGGAAGAGGCCGGAACTAAAGATTTAACTAAATTGGACTAAAATATTTTGGCAATAAACAGGCATAAAATAAAGCTGGACTTAAGATTGTCAAAAAATAATAATAATAAAGTTTACAAATTGGAGACTGGACTGTGCTGGAATATTGAGGTTCAAAAAACCCTAAATAAAAAAATAGGTGAAAAAGGTGAAGACTTTGTATAATGGAGAGTGCCACCTTTTGACAAAAACTTGAGCTCAAACAAAAGGGAAAGCATCCTGTTTCTGAATGAACTTGTGTGGATATAACATTAAAGAAATATTGAAACAAAGTAAGAATCTTAGAAAGTGAAAGCAGATCCACAATAAAGAAAAAAAGCAAGGAAAGACTGACTGTGGGATTAATTGATGTTTTTGGTATAAACCTTGGTCTGGAATAATTGAGAACTTTAGAAAATTGAAAGAAGAAAGAAGGAAAGTAAAAGTGTTTTTTTGTGGACTTTAACGATCATAAAATATAAGAGTGTGTAATGATATCTCTTCAGGAATTAAAAATGGAAAAAAATATGAGAGAATTACTACAGGAAAGAGGTGAATCACTTTGCTTTGTGTTAGAAAAAATGGAAATGGCAATTGAAGAACAAGAAGAAAGAGCTTCAGAGGAGGAGGAGTCGACTCAAGGAGAAGACATCTTAAATAGACAATTAATGCAAAGAACACTACAAAGAAGTGCGGGAAGAAGGAAGGCTAAAAAGTTGAGATTTAAGAAGGCAATCAAAAAGGGGAATACCTGTAAAGTCAGGAAAGGCAAAAAGACCTAGCAGAAAAGGGGAAAGGAAGATGTAAAGAAAGAGAGGGATAAACTGGAATGGGAAAAGATATGGGGAAAAGAGGTGGCGGAGAAGCAGTAAGAAACAGGTGCATGAAATAAAGAAATATGGAAATAGTAAAATGTTGAAAAGAAATTGTTTTTTCAGAGATAATGGTTGATGAATTAAAAAGGGGATTCTGCAGGGTGACAAGGGATAATAAGAATATTTCTGCAATTAAAAATATTTGGAAAATATGGTAATATAGATACTGATAACTCTTATTAAAAATTAAGGGGGGGAAATATGCTGTGGAATCCAAATGAAAAGATGTAATGATTATTATTGTAACTTCTTAAAAATAATGGTTTATTGGGAATCAAGATGAGGGAATAAAGGTATATTTTAATCATTGAGGTGTCACACTCAAAGCATAAAAGGGGGGAAACCTATACTTGTTTTTTTTTTCTTTAGTGTTTAAATTTGTATTAATCTAGAATTTATAAAAAGAATGTGTAATGGAAAGGGAATATGACAGACTAAAGAACCAACTAAATTAATAAGTTAATATAGACTATTAAAAGCAAGGAGAGACATTGGTAACCTTTATTATTATTATTATTATTAATATTATTATTATTATTATTATTATTATTATTATACAAACACATATTGTTTAACTTTATTTTTAAAATAAATATTAAAGGATTATATTTGAAATAATTGAAATGAAACAAAAAGATGTTTCAATTGAGATTAATGAAAGAGGCTAGAATTAATGTGTTTTTTTCTCTTCTTACTGAAAATTTGTAATGGAAAAGGTAATAATAGAATTAAGTATGCATATATGAATGTATAATTGCTGTCATATTTGTATGNACAAACACATATTGTTTAACTTTATTTTTAAAATAAATATTAAAGGATTATATTTGAAATAATTGAAATGAAACAAAAAGATGTTTCGACTGAGATTAATGAAAGAGGCTAGAATTAATGTGTTTCTCTCCTTACTNCGTTGTCCACTAAAAAGAGATTTTGTTTTTAATGTGAAAAACTGAATAAAATTTGTTAAAAAAAATGTAATCAAACCAAATCAAAGATTTTATTGCATCTGAAGATATAAGTTCAGCAGGGTTCATCCTATCTTTAGCTACATTCAATATATCAACTGATCAACATAAATTGTCTGATGTTTTATGGCACTGTGAGGTGTGAATTATATTCAGGGGTGGGATTCAAATTTCTTAACAACCAATTCTGTGGCCATGACCTAATTTGTGGGTGTGGCTTGGTGGTCATGTGACTGGGTGGTCATGGCTTGCTGATTGGGTGTGACTTGATGGTCACGTGACTGGCTGGGTGTGGCTTGTATGTAAATATTGTAAATATTTATGTAAATATTGAATTTTTTTAATAAAAAAGAACAACTTTTACCCAAAATCAGGCAAAGCAGGCATGCAGATTGAGTTGCTTGCAGAATCACAGATTCACTCACAGATCTACCTTTCTGCAATCTCCTGCCTGAGTCTGTCACATACAATTTGTTTGTTAGAAAACTTATGAAATTAGCTAGCAAGGAAACTCACAAAATTAACTCACAACACACCATGTATGCAAATATTGATCTTTTTTAATTAAAAAAGAGCAACTTTTACCCAAAATCAGGTAAAGCAGGCAGGGAGATTGAGTTGCTTATAGAATCACAGATTCACTCACATATCTACCATGCTGCAATCTGCTGCCTGAGTCTGCACTGAGAAATAGAAGCTTCAGTCCTAAGGAAGATTCAGCTCTGCTCTCAGGCCACTTCTCCCCCACCCCCCGAATACCACCCCTCACTGGGCCTCAAGTAAGACTCCTGAGAGAAGGCAAAGCAGACAGCATTTAGATTAGCTAGAAAGCAAGACATCCAATGATTTCCTGCTTTCTAGCTAATTTAAATCACCTGGCACGGCTGATTGTTGGAGCAGCTGAACATCAGGGGGAAAAAGGAAAAATAACAACTTACCAAAAATTAGGTGAAGGCACAATACAGGCAAGTTGGATGGTGCACATGCCAGGCAAGGTGTGACTGGGTGGGGTGGGGAGGGGCAGGCATGGAGGGGCCAGCCAGTGGTGCAATTTGCTGGTTCTCCGAACTGTGCAGAATCGTAACAACTGGTTCTATAGAACCGGCCTGTACCAGTAGAATCCTACCCTTGATTATATTTGATAAAACCTTCTGCAGCAGTCTTGCCAATAAAGTGCCCAAATTTTGAATATCCACAACAAAATAGGCTATAATTTTAGGATTTACGATCTTTATTTGGTTTTAAAACCAACCCTACATATTCCATAGTGGCAATTTACCAGCCTGAAAACATTCATTACACATCTTCAAAAGTATATTTTCCAGCAAATCCTTAAATGCTTTGTACCATTGCACTGAAAAGTTACATGGACCAGGAGCTTTACTATTTTAGAGCAATTATACAGAATCAAATAGTTCATGAAATGACAAAAAAGCTTTTAGAATAGCAGTTGGACAATAAGAATTGAATTCCACCTGATTAAAAATAATAATCAGCTTCATATAGTTCTCTTTATCATCAAAACTATATATTAATTTACAGGGGAAAAAAAACCCTGATAACTTCTGAATCAGTCTGGTCCTCCTCAAAAACTATTTCAAAAATTAAATTCTGTTAATTTTGTTGAATAAAATGCTGTGCCAACAACTTATCGGCTTTGTCAATGGACACCCAATAATTTAATTGACTCAATGAGAATTCTATCTTGTCAGCAGAAAATTTCCCTAAGTATATAGCTTGGCTAATACAAACGCATTATTAGGCCTGACCTATTTTGCATAATCTAACAATCTCTTTTTAACTAAAGTGTCTAGCTATTGGTGCAGAAGATATCTTTCTCATTTCCTCTTATGAGCATATATGACTGATAAGCATCTCATTTGTTGTGTGAAATGGAATTAATTTAAAAAAAAAATGGCAAAGTTAATTGTCTAATATGTAAAGCTCCTTTTTGCAATAAGAAAGGATGAAAATGCCACCTTCCATAAGCTTAAACTTTTCAAATTGAAGAGTTGATATGATAGGGGCATGATCATCTATAACCATAAGAGGGATAGAAAAATCTAAAACAAATTCCAATAAGAAAGAGGAAATTTAAAAAATCTGATCTAGATTATTTTAGATGTCTATGAGCATAGGAAATAAATATATAGTTCTTAACCTGAGGCTTATAATTTATTTAGGAGTCAGTTTTACATGAATCAGCCATTCAGTAAAATATTCAGGTCATTAAATACTTTGCTTATGAAAAAGCAGATGGTATCCCCTGTAGATCATTGAACGGTACAATGAAATATTCATGAAAAGAAAGCTGTTGTTTATTATTAATAAACCTGCTATTCGCTATGGAAATAAGGGGGTACATTTCATTATCGAAATCTGGACGGCTTAACAACTTCCAAGCCATCTTTTCCTTGAAACTTTATTTAAGATTTTAATAAATAATTTTGGTGTCAAAAACATATTGTACAATATAGTGCAGTGCATCTTATTACAGAATAGACTTTTACATTCTAAACAGCACATCTGGGTTAAAATTAAGCAATAGAGGAGGAAATACTACATAAACAGAACCAGAAAAGATGAAGACTTAAACAGCACAGTTAAACTTGCTACTTCAAATCTCCCATATGGCCTTGCTGCACAAATTACTAAGTAAATATTTGATTTAAAATGGAGCTTTGTACAGCTACCATTTTAACCATGTATTTTTATCACAAGTTAAGTACTATATGTGCATTCACTAACCACTAAAAATGCAATCAACAATTTACATTCAGCTCAGTTTATTAATTTATAGAATTGTCCATAAGCTGTATTATATCCATTTGACTATGAAAGATCCTTATTTAGAGAATCTCTAATACAAAATAAGAAGAAAACCTGGGCACTGAATGAAATCAGAAAGGGCAGAAGTAAACAGAACTTGGATATAATTAAGAACAAAGATTAAGGTTGATTTCAAGCAATATTCCTATGATAACCTTTTCCTGTAGAATGTCTCTTATTGAGAACATCATGTTACCCATCATGTTGTTAATCTATAGGAAAAAGTTAAAACCTCCTTTTACTTAAAAAAAAGTTACTCTATGTTTAGCAGCAGAGATAAATTAACGGAGATTAATTTCAATCAAAATACTTATTGGAATGCATATTAGGAGGTAGTCTAGTGCAAGGGTGTCAAACTTGTGGCCCATGAGCGAGATGTGTCACGTGCTGGCCCCACCCCTGCCTGGTTTAGTGAAGGGGGAAAAAGTCCCAATAAGTCACGGCATCATCACGTGACTGCAAGTTTGACATCTCTGATCTAGTGTTTCAGAGATTGTGAAAAAGATTGTAAATAATGAGAAGAATGTTAGACATAAACAAGAAATAAGAACCCATTCATATTTTGTCTCTTAAATGGCAACTAAATCCAGGAAGAGGCATCTAGAAGGGAAGTAATTGCCACAAATGTTGCATATATTTATTTATTATTTATTTATTTATTTGTCAATCACTTACAAGATAATAAGTATAAGTATAAACATGAGTA
Source organism: Emydocephalus ijimae (assembly GCA_004319985.1). Lineage (NCBI taxonomy): Eukaryota > Metazoa > Chordata > Lepidosauria > Squamata > Elapidae > Emydocephalus > Emydocephalus ijimae. The sequence continues at coordinate 8,186 of BHEV01014702.1, forward strand.
AGAATACAGGAAATAGGTATGAATAAATGGGGACAATAGGACAAGGACAGTAGACATGATGGTGCACTTAGGAATGGGGTGAGGTCAATAGTGGATAGTTTGAGGTTAAAGGAGTAGGGGGTTAGAAGATGTAGCAACAGAGTCAGGTAGTGCATTACAGGCATTGACCATTCTGTTGCTGAAGTCGTACTTTCTGCAATTGAGTTTGACGCGGTTTACACTGAGTTTGTATCTGTTGTGTGCTCTTGTATTGTTGTGATTGAAGCTGAAGTAGTCATTGACTGGTAGGACATTGTAGCAGATAATTTTGTGTGCTACGCTAAACTACGCTTAGGTGGCATAGTTCAAGGTTGATAGAAACCCTTTGAATGTGATGCAGGGCACATATTAACAAAGGGCAAGACCCAGTGGCATCTGCCAGTGTGATGTCACAGATCTCCATCTTGCAAACACTTCTGAGTCAAGGTGTCAGGAATCCTAGAGACAAATATTTCAGAACTTTCTAAGAGTTTCCATCTTAATGAACTTACTAAAATGGGTTAAAAATATTCTTGCTATTTCTAAAATTTATCCCTAATTCTAGTAGTGTTAAAAACATCTTACTGAAGCCTATGTAATTCTTTCCTTGATTTTCCTCAGCTGTGTGGGGTTTAGAGTCACATCTCTTTGCACATCTGGCAATAAAGGTCTACTATGACTTGCTGTGATTTTGCTGTGACTATATACTAAATTTCTTCCTGCCACCAATGTATCTGAAAGATAAAATTAATATTCCTTGCATGAATGCAAAAATCATTTATTTAATGATGAAATATAATAACATAGCAACGGCATAAGTCGTAGATCTCAAGCACCCAAAGATCAACAGCATCTATCAATTTCCATGACTTGAAAATTAACACCTTGGAAAGCAGTATGAAAGTGAGGTGGAGGGAACAGAAATTCAATCCTAAATGAGGTTAGCACTTGAATTATTCAACTCCCAGAACAAATTAATTGTTTTGTGAAGCCCTGCAACAATATCATTAAAAGTTTGTTTGGATCAAAGGAAAAAAAAGATGGTATGCACAACCTCACTTTGCTAAACTAGACTATTCTTTGCTAAAGAATATTAAAAGAATATCAGTGGATTTGTTGTATTCAAAATTCCATGCTTCAGTCTTGAAGTATTTCAGCATGGTACATATATATATAATTCCATTTTTTTTTAAAAAAAGGAATGAATTGCTTTCACACTGGAATGATCCTTTGTTTTTTGTAAGTATGTGTTCCAGAACAGGAAATGTTTTTCAGCATTCTGGATGATTAAGAGAAAACTAGAATATATATAGTCTTCATTTAGTGATCACAATTGAGACCAACAACTTGGTTGTTAAGCGAAGCAGTAACTATTTGAAATTCTCACTGTGTGTATATTACTACAGCTTTTCTTTTCTTTACAGGGTCATAAAAGTGGGCATTACTCATAAAGTTACTTTTTCATCATTGCTGTAACTGTCAATGGTTATTAAACAAGGCAGTCACTAAATGAAGCCTCTGTGTCTTTCATAATACTGAGTATTGCATATCTTTACAATAAAACTGTTTGGTCAGTACCTGTTACTTGTTTACACATAATATCAAAACTTTTTTGTGCATGAGAAATAAACTTTGAAAACAATATGGAAATCTTAGCCTGTGCACAAAAAAACTTGAGTAAAATGGATATCTCTCACCCATCTCAACAATTAATTATGATACATTTCAGGGGCCCCATTGAAAGTATTGGCTTTAGAATATACAATAAGCTTCAGATAATTCAAGGTCAATCTGTCTGTCAGTTGGTATTTAAAGAAGAGAGTTTCTTAATAACATCAAAAGTAAGATGTTAAGTCTGGAAGGATGGGTCCGAGAATGGAGATGAGACTCAGATAGCAACAACAGCTCTTTATTAGTGACTTCTGATCTGAGTGAAATGTCCTAGCCGCAGCAGCCCTTTTTATAGAGCTGGCTGCGGCTAAGCGGCCAATGACAACGATTTGAGCTTGCCGCGCTTGGCTTGCCCAATCGCGGCAGCCCGTTTACTAGCCAATCGGATCAGCCTGGAGCGACCAATCACGACCCACTGTTAACGGACCAATCTGAAGTGCAGGCTTTGAAGCCTGCTAGTCCAGAACATGAGACATTCTTTGCCAACTTACATTGCTCAGGTCTCAGGATTACAGAACGTTAAGATATACCATTTATTTACAAAACAGAGGGAGCTGATTTTCTTTGGTAACTCAATTCTTTCACTCTACCATCCATACTCCATTGGAGCCTGCTTTACAAAATAGATGACCTGCATAATTCAGAACCTAAACATAATAATTCTGACTTTTGCAAAATACTGTGATTTGATTTGTACATAGTAGCAATAGTTGAAAAACTAAAAAAAGACACAAAAATAAATGTGCAGTAGTGTGAAATTAATGTCTACCTACTTGTTCATTTATAGTTACATCATTTTAACCATAAATATAATATGTATGTTTTGGCTATATTCCTAGTTGTGTTAATGAATCTTCATCCCATCCTAATTATTAAAAAATCATTTATTATAATTCTTACATTCCAATGTGATTAAATGATAATTAACATATGAAAGATAGTTATAGAAATATTTTTAATCCAAATTTACCCTGCTATATGTTCCTTCTTGCCTGATGCAACCAGTACTCTATTATGTAGAGAAACAATAAAGTAACATATAGTAGATAAACTTATGAATATAAAGTACAGAGCCTTGTTTCAGAAGGCAATTATTTTTGGAACAAAAAGAGAAGAACAATAAAAAATAATCTTGTTATAGGGTTTTTTTTCCCGATTCTGTTGCCTCTAGGTACTGCCATGTCCATTATCCAGATCTTTTTGTCTGCCTTCTTGACAATTTTTAAGTCTGGATTGTTAATGTGGGAAGTGTTTGTCCATTTTAATTCTAAAATCCTAGAGCATTTCTAAATTCTAAAATCCTAGAGATTATATAAACAGTACTATATAAAATTGTCCATTTTTGGTCCCATCAATTATATTATAATTATTGTTGCTGCTGCTGTTCCTGTTGCTGTTGTTGTTATACATACAACAATGTGAAATCAAAGCTGCCTGTTCTTTAGTTGATGTTGGCCTTCATATGCATTGAGTTCTTTCTAAAAATTCCTAGGATGTTGTAAAATATTGGCATAGTATATGTGCAGATCCAAGCAGTGTGGATTTTTGTAATGGTGAAAAATTTGTCAATGCATAGATTTCCAAAGTGCCACTCCAGAGCTTTGTTTTGTTTTGTTTTTTGGTATTACATTATTATTATTATAGTTCATTGTGCAGTCAGGCAGTTGTTCAGACTGAACTGGGCATTTTTGCCTATCTATCAAGTCTTTTCAAAAGACCTGGGATGTTTGATGGTGTTACAGATTCTACTTCTACTTCAACTTCTCCCCTTGTGTTTTGCTCCAAGGGCTCCTATTACTATTGGTACCACCATTGATTTCTTCCTTCACAATTACTCAAATCCAATGTGCAAATCATGATATTTTGTTATTTTTTCTAGCTGTTTCTTTTCCATTCATGCATCAACTGGTATATATCAATGAACCAGTCTTTTTCCACAATAGTGATGTCAGGCATATTGTGGGCCAGATATCTGTCTGTTTGGATCCAAAAGTTCCACAGGAGCTTGACCTGTTCATTTTCAAGAACTTTGTCAACTTGGTGCTCCCAATGATTTTATCACATTCAAACCATAAATTGTGGCAAAGCTTCAAATGTATGATTTTGACAACGTGATCATGACATTGTAGATCATTAGTCTGTAAAATTTTGCTGCAGCCAGTGATAAGATGATGCACTGTTTCATCTTTCTCACTGCATAAGCAACATTTGTTGTTGTTACTGACATGTTGTATTTTTGATTTCATAGAATTAGTCTGCAAGGCTTGTTCTTGAATAGCCAAAATGAAGCCTTCATTTTCTTTCTTCAGCACCCTTGATCTCAACCAGCTCCATGTTAGCTTTGTATCTGGCTTTTCTTCAATGTCCTTCAGATATTGACTGTGCGTAGGCTTCTTTTTCCAGTTAAAATTAGATACTCAACTGCGGCTTTGCTCCGCATTTGGAAGGCTTCTCACTGGGTGGTCGAATGCATCAAGGAAGACACCAGGCTGGTTCTATCTTGGGTGAGCTGCCCCGATCACGAGCTCGGGAAGCTCTTTTATTAAAAACACACAGTAATACAACACAAGCGGTGAACTCTATCCAATCATTATGTTACATGAGCAGAAATGTTAGTGGACACATAGTAGCTTCCAACCACAGTGTTACGGTCAGCTTAGAGGGTACAAGGTAGCAAATGAGTGCCTGTATTCCAGTTAGTAGCCCCTGGTGATGTATTGCTGATTGATGTTCTTTGTTCCTGGTACACGTTTTCAGCCTACATGAGGCCTTGAGGCCTGGCATGTACTGAAACTGTTGAAGTTGATTTATTACTGCATCTCCTCTGTTTTAGTTTTATATGGAGGAAATTCTTCTGGATCTTCGTCACTGCCCATGCAAAAACTTGTGCGAGCGCACGCATCAGGGTCTTCTGAGGGTATGACTTTGTACAGAGGTTCTTTTTCCCAGAGGGCATTAACCTGTGCAATGGTGCACTTTTCAGCTAATAAAGACAGACTATTGGAGATAGTGCGAACAAAAATTGGTAATGCACATGGAAGAATAACGCATCCTGCAGCAATCATACCTATGAGAGCTACTATGGCTTGTAATCCTGGTAGTTTGGGGAACCAGGAACTAAAAATATTCTTAAAATCAATACCTTGCCATACTTGATTAGGATTATAGGTTAATGGTCACATCTCAGTTGTTAATTGTGCAAATTGTGCTTTGCCAACTTTGTCAATTTGAAGACAACAATTCATGAGATTGAACCTACCACACACCCCTCCTTCTTTGGCTAGTATGTAATCTAAAGCCAAGCGATTTTGGTAGACGGCTGTGCGTAATTTGTCTGTAGCAGTTGCTAGAGTGTTTAGAGCCTTGTCTATTCGTTGACCTGCTAAATTTAAAACAGCTTGTAAACGAGTAATTCTATTAATCATATATATGGGGGTTCTATACCCCCAGGACCCGTCTTGGGCCCAAGTGGCCATTTTGTAGGTGCAGACGATTCGTTCTGAGGTCCAGGTATCCCCTTTATATTCTGATTGACAGGGGAAGCCTGAAAAGGCATTATCGGTGTCTCTTTTCTTGCGGGATAATGTATCATACACAGGGATGCCAAGTTCTTGCTTAATGGAGATCGGTAGGAGGAAAAAGGAAAGTCGTATCCACCCCAATACACATGATCCTTGCCAATCTGCTGGAAGGGATGGATAGGCTAGGTTACCACAAATCCAATACATTTGGGGCTGCCCAAATGTGGGAAGATGTTGTGTCATTGAGACAAGGGAGGAGGGAGGTGTTGAATTTGGCAGGGGTGGTGGTAGCATTGTCAGGTGCTGTCCAAGTCTGGTAGGAGTTATCCCATATACCTAAGCAAAGGAGGTGTCCTACTGGAGTGGACCCATTTTGGGAAAAGCAGCTTCTACCAATTAAGTTGGTGGTAATTGTCCAGATAAGTGGATCGGAAGCCGTTCTAGCTGTTTTCCTACAGAAGACATGTTATTAAACAGTGATGGCGAGGCTTCTAAGGCTTGCCATGGCCACTGTTTTCCTGTGGTGCTTCCCCCACAGACAAAACAATTGGTTATTGCAAGTTGTTTTGCAATTTTTTCTGCCATATCCATGAACAAGTTTTTCGCAATAATACTGGTATCAGGGGCTTTATCTAATTTCCTCAAATTATTATATACCGACCAGCCTAAGGATGTTTCCTTACCTTCATATATTACTTCGGTTTTTATGGTAATGTAAGTGTTTGGATCTGATCCTGTGCCATCAATCCCTATGCCATAAGTATTCAAGATAGGGTGTTGTCTGGAGATCGTGATTTCTACCTTATTGTCTGTGGTAGACCCTGATATTCATTTGAAATGTGACAGGTGATTGCAGACTGAGTCCCCTCCCCCGGTATAATCACAAACACAAGACCAACCCGAGCACTCGACGGAACCTCCACAAGGGATCCATTGGTTGGGGTTCCCTATGGCCCAGTTAATGGGCGTATGACACAAATATTTATGATTGTGGGTGTACGTTGTTTTCCAGTCAGCTGACCTGCATGAATGTCCCCCTGGTTTAGAACAAGTAACACAAACTTCAAAGATTAAAACAATTGGGTTAGTACCATCCTTGAGCACGGTGGTGTGGTTTAGGTAATAAAGTTTTCCCTCCCCCTCAGGATCAGATCTGCCAGAGGTTCTTGGAAGACCCGCCCATAAGGTAACATTGAGATGTACAGCTGTCTTGGGATCGTAGCAAATGGTTTTTGAGTTCATTTTGCATAGATGGTACATGGTCCCGTTTTTTTGGCAAGTTTTTCTGGTAGGAAGGCACTTTTGCAGTTGTTGGGTATGGTAGATGAGAGTTAGTTGAATGGAGCCTGCTTGCGTGGTTTTGGTCAGGCAGGGGGCACAGCCATCTGACATGCTGGTGAGGTTTTGTGATCTCTTAACCCGATGTAGAAAGTTGGGGGCTGAACAGGAATGACAGGCTGATTCGTGAATTGTCTGTGATAATGACGAGGTGAACGGGGTCTGAGGACTGTCCAGGGTTCATAAATGTTGCTCATGGAATCATAGAGGCTTCGATCGGAGCAATAATAGGTGGTGGCAGTAGGACGAAGTATGAGGAGTGTAGTTCGAGGAGGATGTTCAAAAGTGTTGATCTGGAAGGAAGCATTGCTGGAGATACGAAGCCATGGCTGAGGGAGTGTCAACCATCTGAGGTGGGGGGGGGGAAATGTCCCCAGATGCAGTGCAGGTCAGCAGGAGGGGAGTACCTGGCATGAAGTACGTCACTCAAGACGGAATGGAGACCTTGGAGGCATGTGCGGCAAGAAGGAGGAAGAGGGTTGGCAAGGCAATGGGACGAATCATGTTGATATGTCTGCAGGTGGTGATTTTTCTACCTTGGGGTGGTATGGTCTGATGTGCCATCCAGGAACCCACAGGACACGATCCGGAAGCTGGATAGCTGCGTAGCCATGACCCCAGGTGAGGAGACCAGCAGGGCCCTTCCAAGTAGGGTCGGGCAGTTGGCGGTAGTATACCTGTGGTTTGGGAGAATCAGGGGAAGGGGGGAGAAAAAATGTCACTCCGCTGCCGTCATAGCAGGGGTGCCAGAGAGATTGAGGAAGTTGAGTGTATAAAGACAGAGATTAAGGGTGTCTTGCATCGCCGGGAGGCCAAGGGCTTTTTTCCCTTCGATCAAATGTCGTTCTAATGCTGTTTTTAGCATTAGGTTGGCTCTCTCTACCAGGGCTTGTCCTTGACTGTTAAAAGGGATTCCAAATTTGTGGGTAATTTGCCACTTAGTGGAAAATTCTGACATGGCTGTGCGAGTGTATGTGGGACCATTATCTCTTTTTATTTCATTTGGGTGTCCCAACGATGCAAAGGTGCGAATGCAATGGTTGATGACATGTTTGGAGGCTTCTCCTCTTTGCAAGGTCGCCATTATGAATCCTGAATAAGTATCAATTGTGACATGCAGATACTTCCAGGGGGCAAATGGAGGAAACTGAGTAACGTCCATCTGCCATATTTCACAGGCTTTCAACCCGCGGGGATTTACCCCTAAGGGAATGGAATGGGCTTGTTGACTGCAGGTGGGGCACTGCTGTCTAATGGCTGAGGCTTCGGCCATAATGAGGTTGAAATGTTTCATGAGAGCTTTAGTGTTTTGATGGAAGTATGAATGGCTCTCCCAAGGAATTAACGTGTGTGAGGTCATGATACCTGCAGCCGCTTGATCAGCCACATTATTGCCTTCCTGGAGGATTCCTGGGAAGGGTTGGTGGCTGCGGATGTGTGCTACAAAGAGGGGGTGTTGACGCTGTGCAACAAGGTGTTGCAATGTAACAAAAAGAGAGAAAAGGTTTTTATCAATAGCAGGAGAGAGGTAAGAATCGTGAATAGTAGAAACTATTTGGGTAACATATAGGCTGTCTAAGATCAAGTTGAGGGGTTCGTTAAAATTCTGGAGGACTAATATGGTTGCAGCAAGCTCAGCCCTTTGTGGTGATGTTTGCACAGGGGTGGTTTTAGTGTGCCACACCCCATTCCTTTGCCAAGCACGTGCCCCTCGTTCCCTACTGCCATCAGCAAATATAGTCAAGGCGTTGACCAAATGCCTTTTGCTGATGGGAGAGGAGAGAGAAATGGGTATTGTCCGAATGATTGGAAAACATGGATCAGTGGGTGGGTGGCAGGAAACTAGTCCAGGCCAGTCAGCTAAGGCAAATTGAATTTCCTGGGAGTTTTGGAATAGAGATTCCCATATTTGTAGCGAAAAAGGGATGAAAAGTGTGGAGACATCTATTCCCATAAGTAATTTTGCACGACTCCTGTCTTTTATGGTCAATTGAGACAATTGAGCTGATTTGGAAGTGATGGAGCATCGTGGCATATGGGAAAGATAGATCCACTCTATGATGTGGAGTTTTTGAGTTACTTTTGAGTTACTGCTACGGTCATAAGCCTCGGGGCGGCTAAAATGACCATATCTAGAGGAGTATTGGCAGCAGCTCTGTCTACCCATATTTTTCGGATATTTTCTTCTATTTGAGTTATTGCTTGAAGCTGAGGTTGCTGCAAGGATATTTTGTCAGCAGGCTTTTTTCCCCAGGTAAGGGCTTCAAACAATGGAGAAAGAATATCAATGGTTAAAGACAGGAAAGGTCGAGCCCAGTTAATGGTACCCAGATATTGCTGAAGTTGAACCAGGGTGGGTTGAGAAGACAGAGACAGAGAGGGAAGTGAAGGATAGGCAGTAGCAGAAAGCATTTTATAGCCCAGATATGCATATAGAGTTAGTACTTGCACCTTTTCAGGTGCTATGTGCAAGCCTCCTTTTGCAAGAACGGCTTTCAGGAAGGAAAATGAAGTGAACACCATACCCGGTGGCCCAGGAGCTGCAACAAGGATATCATCCATGTAGTGATACACCAGAAATTGTGGAAAAGCAGAACGATAGGGTAGCAAGACGTTATTGACACAGTGTTGACACATGGTAGGGCTATTGAGCATAGCTTGAGGTAGGACTTTCCACTGAAAGCGGGAGGAGGGAGAGGAGTTGTTTAAGCGAGGTAGTGTAAAAGTGAATAAGGCACTATCTTGTTCATGCAGAGGGATAGAAAAGAAGCAGTATTTTAAATCAATGACCATGAGATCAAATTTTTCAGGGATGATGTTGGGATTTGAAAGACCACATTGTAATGCCCCCATTGGTTTTATTATTGCATCCACGGCTCTTAAATCATGCAATGGCCTCCTTTTCCCTGACTTTTTCTTTATGACAAAAATGGGGGTGTTATATGGGCTGACAGATGGTTCAATGTGCCCTTTGACAATTTGATCCTGAACAAGTGATTGCAGGGCCTCTAGTTTGTCTACAGTGAGGGGCCATTGATCTACCCAAACAGGTTCTGTGGTTTTTAATTGTAGCCGCAGTGGAGTTCTAGCAGAAGATTCCATTAATTGATAATGAGTTTTGCGTTAAGTTGAGACATAAGATCATGGCCCCACAGGTTAGTATGTAGCGGAAGGACCAAGGGTTGGAGGTAGGCAGTGCGAGAAATATCAGAGGAATTCACTGGTAGCCAGTGTTTGCTACAGTGGGCGTAGTGAATTCCTCCCACTCCCCGAATGGCTGGGGCAGTTTCCAAAGGCCAATCGTCTGGCCACTCAGCTGTTCGGATGACACTTACGTCAGCTCCAGTATCTAAGAGACCCGAAAAGACTTTGTTANTGGCTTGTTCCACTGTCTGATGGACAGTAAATGCCCATGCATCAGCCATTTTAACAGGTACTGGAATAGCGGTTGCTACTAATTCTCCCTTGCTAAATTTTGTGGGAGTATTTCCAATTACTGCCATGGTCACTGAGGAAAAGTTGTCGGAATCTCTCAGAAATGGAGAAGCAATGATTCCCCTTGCCATGAGGTCTCGGATGGGATAAATTATGAGGGGCGTCATGGCAGGAGGGATCGTTTTCAGGCATGTGGGGAGAAAGTAAACAGTGCCTGGGATGTCAATTTTCTATATCTTCAGAGGCAATTAGTTGGAAAGATATGGAGTCAGCCTTTGGAGTGGGGCTGGCTGATCGCCCCTCTTCTAGTTTCCCTGTGGCTGAGGAATGTTGCTGCAACACTGGTTTGCCCAGTGGTACCCTTTCTTACACCTTGGGCATATCGTCTTCGGCTTGGTGTTTTGTGTATTGTCTCTGGCTTTGCATTGTGCTTTGAAATGGCCTGGCTTCCCACAATTGAAGCAGTTTCCGGCCGGCCTGTTTTGAGAATTTGCTTGCTGCAAGGCCATGGCCAGATGCTCCATATTGTAGGACACAGTTCCCACAATTCTGCAAGCCTTTAGATAGTCCGAGAGGGAAGCCCCCCCTCGGGCAGATAGAGGCTGCAGAATCCTCTTGCAATCCTCATTAGCATTTTCAATGGCCAGTTTTAAAAGAAGCTCTTTACGGGCTTCTTCATTCGAGATTTGTCTCTGAATGGCTTTCTGGAGTTCCTCTATGAACTCAGCATAAGGCTGATGTGAGCCTTGAGTCATTTTTGAAGGAGGAGGACCCTCCTTAGGGGAGGGGGCCTTGGTCAGTGCTGAGCCATGGATTTTTATTCAACGGGACAGAGAGAAAGCCCCTCCAGAGTAAGAGAGCCCTCCCTGCGCCCCTGCACCATGGCTTGTGCAATTGCTCCCATGGGTGTCTGATCCTCTGCTGGATTTGAGTTAGGAGGACTCATGGGTTCAGGAGCAGTGAGGGAGGAATCTTCTAACGGGAGAGCATCCTTAGTCTTGGTTTTGGTTGTGTAAGCATTCCATGACTGTCCGTCATGTGGTCAGAATCTTTGGCGGAGCCCTGGGATTGCAATGAAAATAGTCACCCAAATGTTGCCATGTGGAGACTTTCAAGGACCCTTTCTCTGGATAAGCCGGGCATTGTGTGTAAATGTAAGTCAAAAGGGTGATAAGGTCCTTCTTAGTTGGAANCGGAAGATTCCTGCGGAGGGATCCGTGACACGAGACGGCGTCCCTCGGTTGCAACTGGCTCATCCGGCCAGGTAAGATAGGCAGTCGAAGACAGACGTGCCCGTTTCTTTTAATGGCTCACGTCGGGGTCACCAGATGCGGCTTTGCTCCGCATTTGGAAGGCTTCTCACTGGGTGGTTGAATGCATCAAGAAAGACA
>BHEV01014703.1:0-15620 GCA_004319985.1 Emydocephalus ijimae
TTTTTTAGAAAAGAAATTATAAGCTGTTACGCCTTGATTCTTTGTGCACTGTTTTTATAAAATTGATAAAATTGGTTTATTTAAAAAAAAAAAAAGAAAATGATAGCAAGATATGGAAAGATATATAAAGTGAATAGGAGGTTTGAATTTGTGTCTGTGTGAAGAGTTTCAACCCAGGACCAGACAGCCCTCAGAAAAGATCTNTAGCGGCATCACATTGCCATCATGTGATATTTCGTGACATTTTTTCCCTTTGCGGAGCTGGGGTGGGTTTGGCCTGTGCGTGATGCATGTGGCCTGTGGGCTGCTGCAAACTATAGAATAGGTCTATTAAGATAGCTAAAGATTATGTTGCAATGGGGTGTATTCTCTTTATAGGGCCCCAAGGAAGAATGTGACGGTTTGAAGGGCCACTCCCAGGAATTTTAAAGAGATAGTCATGAACATCTACCTCTCCACCCCAGATCCTGCCCTTCCAGCCTCTTTCTTGTCTAACCAATGACCTCCATCGCCCATGGATAGGGGGAGTGCCTGGAGGTTGTTGAATCAAAGTAGGAAGGAGAGTACCCACGAAGTATTCATTTTGCTTCTTCCAGGATTTTATTGCAGATTTGTCAGTGTTTCTCTCCAGCCAGACATCTCCAGGAACTGCCCTAGCAGCTCAGAACATTACCACTTCAAGGTACAAACATTGTATTTTTCTCTCTGTCTTGTTGTAATTCCTGCAGATGCCACAGGTGAGATTGACATAGTACTGCCTTAGGGCTGATTGACAATTTGTGACCTGCTGTCTAGTTGGAATTCTCCATCCCAGTGTCCTGACAGGACTGCTCTATCATCGCATTGAATGGGGGAGCACCCTCCAAAATTTAGCAGAATGAAAAAATTAATGAGGTTACTGCTTTCCTACTCTGACTGATACAACCTGGCAAGACTATTGCTTAGGATTGGTATTTTTTTTTTATATGGAAGGGGAATAAGCAAACCATATTTCTGTGCATACCTTCAACTTTGTCTTTGGGAATCTGTTGTGTCCTCCTTTTCACAATCAACAGATGTTTTTATTTTTGGAATTATATATGAATCTGGAAGTGGGGCTCATACTTCCCTTATATTTTGTCCACTAGGTTCTGTAAGTCACATTCTTTAAAGCAAGTAGAATAATTGGTCAAGTAGAATAAAAAATAGTTGTATTCGTGGGATGTTTTTTGGTTATCTCATTATCTAAGAGTTAATCTATGGTTTATCGTACTATATTTGTTCTCCAGGCTCGAAAACATGGGCAGCTGTTTTGAGGCAAACACCAAGTTTGCCCTCAACTTCTTCAAAGAGCTTAGTGCAAATGATCCTTCCGACAACTTGGTTTATTCTCATTTCAGTGTATCTTCTTCTCTGCTTATGGTCTTGTTGGGTGCCAGAAATAACACAGAAGCTCAGATATTAAAGGTATATCAAGATACATTTTATCAAAAAGGGAACAAAAGGGTTGGCTGTGAGGTGGTCCCCACCCTTGCTAGCCAATTATGAGAAGACCTATGTTATTTACTTATTAAATTCACATGATGTCCATTTTCCACTCATGCAACTGTGGGCGGCTAATCTATCATTTATTCTAAAAAGTTCCAAGTACACCTATCATCTCAACCTGGCTACACTCCTAAGATGATGCAGTTTGTGCAGTTGCCAACTTTCTGCTTAGCTTTTGAAAAATGCAGTAAGCACAAGAGATGCCAATGTTATCGAGATTCTTTAACTCTACTCCCCATTCTCATCCAAATTTGGGATTCTGTTTGCATGAGGATGGGAGCAGCTCCTAGTTGCTTGGAATGTAAACAGCATGCATAGGAAATCTGATAGAGATTCAGCCCTCTGTGCTTGACTTCTTCAAAACCATTATGGCAATAGCTAATTATGGAAATAGCATGAAGATTTATATACTGCTTCCCAATGTTTTATAGCCCTCTCTAAGCAGTTTACAGAGTCAGCATATTGCCCTCAGCAATCTGGCTCCTCATTTTACCAACCTTGGAAAGATGCAAGGCTGAATCAACCTTGAGCCGTTCAGAATCGAACTCCTGAAGTGTGCAGTGAGTTAGCCTGCAATACTGCGTTCTAACCACTGTGCCACCATGGCTCTTAGCAAATAGTATTATTTTGGACACAAGTCCTTAATTTGAAGTCCCAGGGTTTGAAAAACCATTTTGTGGATCTTAGAGATACCCGTCAGCACAATTATCCCAAAATCAGATATGCTGTGGTCGGAAAGATACCACCTCCAGTTTAAGTCCGAAAATTGATTTCATTTTCTTTTCAATAAAAGGAACTCTGAACTTGGGGAATGGAGAGATGGACACCGAATCTTGGTTCTGGCAAATATTTGTGCTTCAATCCAGGATACCCATAGCATTTATTTATTTTTCAAACATAGAGATCACCCAGAGTCATTATGAATTAAAAGCAGGTCGAATACAATAAAAAACAAAAAGGAGACAATGATACAGGCCTACCCAACAGAATCCACTCAAGGTGGATGCTTCTTAGCTCTGCGCCGAGGGGAAAAAGCCAGTTCTTCAAGACCCTTTTGAAGGATGGTATAGTCAGCGGAACTTGAATCTCTGAGGCAAAATGGTTTCAGAGAGCAAATATTGTGACAGAAAAGACGGCACTGTTTTAAACATGGCTCCTATAGCAAGTACAAGAATGTACTTTTTGCTTTAAAAATATTTTCTGCATGGAAGGATTGCTCTTTGTGATTTAGAAATCTATTTTTCCAGGAAAGGAACATTTCAGAAAATGCTCTATCTCTCTTGCTTTTCAATCAAATTGATTTTCAAAGGAGATCAAAGACTAGGACTTTCAAACATGGAGAGGTCCAGACATGCACTTTAGTAAAATCAGGTCAAGCTTAACATTTAGGGACTTTATGGACACCCATACTCAGTTTCCTTGGCGACAGTGGGGAATCAGTTGCCTTTAAGGAAGGGTTTTTTTTTTAATTCAGCCTCCTCTGTAAGCTTGGGTTTCAAGCATTACCCAAATATTAACTAGGTCCAAACTGTTTGTCTTTCATTAACCATTAATTTTTTAAAAGCTACACATCTGCAGGTAATCCTTAAAAAAAATTAGCTCCAAAATATGTAGAGATTGTTTGAAGTGTGTAAGGTTTTCCAAGGTCTGCTATTGTTGAATTACATTTTGAATTGATGTTAAAAGTTAATTTGATTAACCATATATCATCTTATAGGTGCTCTCTGTACCCAAAGATGAAGAGGTTCACCAAAGATTTGGGAAACTTATATCTGATATCAATAAACTACATGCCAATTATAGTCTCAGTTTAGTCAACCAGCTCTTTGGAGAAACATCATATTTTCTTGCAGTAAGTTACATACATGCTGGAGAACTGGCTGGAAACAACCATAAATGCTCTGTGTTCTAATGTTTGCAATTGCAGTTTGGTCTAATAAAGTACTGAATATTCCTATAATTTTATTTGGTCCATTGAGTTATCCAGAGGGGAAATTACAAAGTCTAGCTGCTTTTACTGGAAATGTTACAGGACCACACAACAGTATGTTCCTGAATAAAGAATTTTCAAATAAAAGTCATAAATAGACCCATATGAGCTATAACTTCAAGATATATTTTTGAATAAACTATGCTATCTTAAAGTTAATTCTATACTAGTTCCTAATATCTGATATACTTTTTCTAGGCTGTATTAACTATCCAATGGCATTGGTTAGTTTTAGGGAAGTATTCAACATAATAAATAATGTTTCCAGATTGTTAGTTCATAGAAAAATGAGACAAAATCCATTCTTGTCTTTATTACTGCTTCTGTTGTTGAGATGTCATTGTTTCTTAAGTCATTTATAGAATCCACTGAGAAATTCTACAATGCAGGTCTGGAGAAACTTAACTTCAAACAAGCTTCAGAAGATTCAAGAAGACATATAAATGCCTGGGTAGAAGAAAAAACGTCAGGTGAGAACGATAAGAGTTAATTAGCAGCTGCATTCAGTAACACATGCAATGTTGTGTGTGCATGTGAGAGAGACAGACAAGGCAGGCAAACCCACCATAGTTAACCATTACTTGCTACATCGAAGCCCATCATACCTGAGATGAAATTCTAGCCAAGAATAGATTTTTGGTTTTATCAATGGACACCTCTGAGCAGATTTCAGTTATTTAACTTGCCTGTTGTTTAACTTGTGTGTGTTTGTGTGTGGCAACCTTACTAAATAATGAAATAAGATGGACAATTATATAAATGTTAAGGGTAGGAGGGAGGGAAGTTGGACTGGCCCTAAGGAAGCAAAAGCTATGTTCCATCTTAAGTCAGAGGAACTCTCTTTGAGACCCTGAAGAGAGAAATCTAATTATTAAATTGAAATTATGAGAGACAGAAAAAGAGAGAAAGAGAGAGAGATGTTAGGAAATAATGCATCTTATGTATCAATTAAAGCAGTTTTTAAAAAAAAAAAAAAACTTTCAAAGGAAAAATTCAGGATCTGCTTGTCCCAGGAATAATTGATTCGCGTACAAAACTGGTTTCGGTGAATGCTATCTATTTCAAGGGAAACTGGGCAGATAAATTCAACAAAGATCACACATCGGAAAAGCCATTCTGGATTAACAAGGTATTTATTTATTAACACAGTAAAAAAGACATTCTGAGTATTTTAAATTGTGTTATTTTGTATACCTCTGAAGTCTGAAATTAATTTCCTATAGCAATAGGAATGAAATTGCTTCCTCCTTACATTTTATTAGTCTTCATGGAAATGAATGAATCATGAATATCTTGAGTCCTTCAGAGTTTGTGTGTAGACATTCAGACTTTTCAGTCACTGAAACTTTGCACAGGGATTTCTAGTTCAGAACCACTCCCACCAATTCTATGTGATTAACCACAATAATTACGGAGGGATTAGTGAATATATTTGCTGTGTATATGCTGTGCATATGGATCTATTATGTATTTGTTTTCGTAGATTTTCACGGGTACAGGTATGCAGGTCTTGGTGTGTTTGGGTCTTTTCCCGTGTAAGATTGAGAGTATCTTGGCAACATTTCAATGAGGTCCCACTTGCCATCTTCAGGCTGGTGCTTTCGGCTTAGTGCTTGTGCGAGCAAAATGTGATAGGAGCTGCCGTCTCTCTATAAATACTGGTGGGGAGTTGTTGTGTGCTGGCTCTGTTGTAAGCGGGCTGGTTGGCTGTGTTGTTATTTCTTGATTGATTGATGGGGTTGATTTTTGCAGATTGGGTGGCTTTTTTGTAAGAACCTGTGTGGCTGAGGTACTGGCTGTGTGTCTTTCAGCCTCCTGTGTTGTAATGACCTTGCTGTGTGTTTACCTTCTGAGTTCTATCATTGTGATCTCCTAGGTCTTGTGCTGTAATCTCCTGGGTCATTGGCTATGTTGTAACATCCTGAGTTCCGTGATGTGATATCCTAAGCGAGTGGCTGTGATGTAACATTCTGGGTTTTGGTTTGGCTCCGAGTTTGAGGTCTGGCTATGTGTTCATGGCGTGTGTCAGTTTGCTTAGTTTGGGGGTTGGGATTTGTGGCAGCTGGTGATGCAGCCATGGTTTGGTTTCTGGACAGTGGTTGCCTTTTGTCTCTGGGATGGGTTTGGGTTTGAATCTGGTAAGGGAGATTGGTGGTGGTATCGTGTTGTTTTGGGTCCAGTGTTGGTTTTCGTGGCTGGGACTCATTTGTTGATAAGGGCTAGTTTCCAGATGTCTGGTAGGCGGGAGGTATCATCCCGTTTATTCATGTTATGGGGGTGTTCCTCTATTTCGATAGCTTCCCTGATTATTCTCTTGTTGAAGTGTTCAGTATTGGAGATTAATTTGGTTCCCTCAAAATTAATTTCATGTCTTGTGGCTTTAAGGTGCTGGAAAAGGAAGGAAGTATTTTCTTCTTTTCTGACTGCCTTCTTGTGTTCTGCGATGCGTGCATTTATTCTTCTGTTGGTTTGTCCAATGTATGTGGCTGGGCAATTGTTGCATGGTATTTCATAAACTCCTTGGTTTTCTAGCTGGATCTTGTCCTTGGGGTTTCTTAGGATGTTGGCTATTTTTTGGTCAGTGCCAAAGGCTGCCCTGATATTGAGTTTGTGGAGAATTTTGCTGATTTTATCTGTGGTGCCTTTGATGTAGGGGAGGAGGGTGATACCATTGTTCTGTTCTGTGTCTCGGTTTTTGGGGGGTGTCTCCCTTAGGATTAGGTTGGTAATTGTGTTTCTTTAGAATCCGTTGGAAATTAATACGTTAGTGAGGGTGTGTAATTCTGTTCTCAAGTGGTCTTTGTTGGCTAGGCGTTTGGTTCTGGAGATGAGGGTCTTGGCCACGGAGTTGATCTGTGCAAGGGGGTGATGGGATTGCACGTTTAAGTAGCAGTTGGTGTGTGTTTTCTTCTGGTGGATGGTGTGTCCTAGTAGCCATTGGGTATTATGTATTATCACCTGGGAGTATTTGATGGAGGAGGAACAGGCACAATATCTTTCTGTGTTGCTGTTCACAAAGAAGGTTAGTTTTGATATTATAAACATTTGTTCATTTGAGAAAACTGCTGATTAAAACCACTGACCTGTGCTTCATTGCATTATTTTGCTCACATAATTAATATTTTATCTTTCTAAAAGTCATATTTTTTGTCTGTTTTTAAAAACCTAATTCTTAATATTCTAAAATTATTCAAATCTGCAAAAAGCAAATTATCACGATGTATATAGACTGGAAAATATGATGGATGGCTGAGACATGATAAATGCTTATATAAATGCTCAGTTTGGTTTAAAAAATCAAAGCAAAAGATAAAGATTTAAGCAGAGGGGGGAAAAGCCCTAGGGCTAAATACATGATAGAATTATTTCTATTTCCTATTTATTTGTAAGATTTCTTCAAACCTACATTTTCCCCACTTGTAGAATGAAAGCAAAACAGTGCAGATGATGTTCAAGAAAGCAAAATATAATATGGCCCACATTTCGGCTTATCAGACTTCTGTTCTTGAGATTCCATTTGGTGATAATGAGTTGAGCATGATCATTCTGCTCCCTGATGAGATTGCAGGTAACTCTACTGGATTGGAGAAGGTGAGTTTTTCTTCTTTTTTTCTACTTAAGCCCTTGCCCATCTGAAACCCCCTCTGATACTAACTGTACACTGTCTTTTTTAATACTGAAGCTTGGCTTTCTGGAATTATAGTTAGTGCCATTGGGTTGACTTGTATTTTCTCTTATTTTGAAAAGATGCAAAAGAAACCCAACCCCAAAGTCTAAAGAACACCAGTGAATGCATTTGTATTTCAAAGTATTGTATACACAGGGTGATTCCATCAGTAGCTGATGTGTACGAGGCAGTTGATAAGGTTGCCAATAATGTACAGTATTTCTTCTGACATTACTAAGATGTAAGTGATTCAGTTTCTGATTCTTCAATTTACACTGTTTCACATTGAAATAGCAACCAAGATTCATAGCTTGAAGGAAAGAATAAGGAAATCCATATAGCTGAAGAATTTTTTGCATGGACATGTGCCTTCAAGTAAGGTTTTGTTCTGTCAACTGTCTGGACAAATCCGAGTAGTTTATTTGGCAATGTTTTCAGAAGTTGCTTGCCCTTGCCTGCTTCCTAGGGCTAAGAGAGTATGACTGGCCCCAAATCACCAAATATAGTCATTCATATTGAAGTGATGATTTATAACCCAGTGCTATTAACCATTGTACAAAACTATGTCTCGTTATTTACTTTTCTTTTAGCATTTCTTTTAGTTTTGAGCATAATTGTAAATTATCGGGTTTTCTGGAATAAAATTGATATAAAATTTAATACAAACATGAATAAATTATAAAAATATTTCTTAACAGCATGCAAGTTTTCTCTGATACAATATTTATACATTTATCTGTGCTGTTGGGTAAATAATTCTAAAAGTAGTGATTTTGCCAGATGGATTTGGCTTATATTCCACATGTTTGTTGAAGAATGTGATTGAGTTAGAAATTGGTATACTTTGAATATAAAGCTATATTTATATTCCTCCTTTTTCTGCTGGGTCCAAGAGGTCTACACTATTTTTGTGACTTAATTATCTTTCCTACTGTTCTAGGAAACACAAGAATTTGCAACTGTGCATTATTACAGGATTTTTCTGTCATTGTTAACACCTGCATCATACTTGTGTGGGTATCAGGATAAGTCATAATGTCATATAACCAGGAATTTATTTCTCCTTTAATGCTTTTCATCTTCTTTTAGCTGGAGAGAGAAATTACGTATGAGAAACTCATGGACTGGATCAAGCCAGAGAAGATGTTCCCAAGAGAAATTGAACTCTCCCTTCCCAAATTTAAATCGGAAGAAAAATATGATCTGAAGCCTATTCTGAGAAGCATGGGAATGACAGACGCATTTGATGAGGGCAAGGCAGACTTCTCCGGAATGTCAACTAACAAAGATTTAGCCCTATTTGAAGTTATTCACAAAGCATTCATAGAAGTCAATGAAGGCACTGAGGCAGCTTTCTGGCTTAGATTCTGTTTGTGCCAGGCACACAATGCTAATGGATCTGCAGACATTTACACCTAACGTGTGCATGTGCTGTTACTTGTCTATGTGCATCTGAGCATAAGAGTAGGCTGGTGACCTGAGGGTCCAAACCAAGAGTTGTCAGTGGTTCTAACTGGACGGCAGGTCTCTTCCAATGACTATCTTATCCAAGTCATAATGTCAGGCTTTGTGAAACAACTCGCTCAACAGCATTGGAAGATTAAGGGCTTGGAGGAGATGAAACAAAAACAAACATTCCTACCAGATGACATTTGCACACCGACTAGTTTAGATTGATGAGGGGGGAATACAAACACTTCATTACATACCCACAATCAGCAATGCAGCATTAACAAAGAGGAACATCAGACTAATAAATTCATAAAGATAGCTTTTGGCAGGATGGGTAAATGAATCAAGAGAGAGCAACTGCAGGAACAGGAGGAGTAAGGGGTAGTTGGGAATCGTGGCTTAGTTAGAATGCGATGTAGACCATAGAATTATAGTATTAATAGGGTAATTGGGACACGAGTACAGGACAGAGGTAGACAGTGATTAGGTGAGTGGAGTGAAGGGATAAATTACTCTGAAAGATGATTGATTTCAGTGCTAACCTTGTTCAGTTTAACTATGCTTGCTGTTTTGTGGCGCCGGAAGAAGGCTCGGGAGTCAGTGACTAGTTTTCAGCTCTTTATTGGTCCCAAGATCGACTCGGTTCAGCAAGGGTATGCGGCAGCTTATATGAAACTTCCCGGCCAAGCCGTGGCCAATGACACCGCTTTGAATCTCCCACGATCGGTTTCCTCCAATCGCGGGGGATTCGCAATGGACCAATCCGTGCCGCTTGCTCGGCCAATCGGGTAGTCATGCGCCTTAGCCAATCAGAACGGTTATCTACAAGAATGCTAATGCACAATACAGAACACCCCTCCCCTCTTGGTATGGTCCTACATGACTTAGTCCCATAAGTAGCAGGGCTCCGCACTTGTCTACTGGGCCTGCGCAGGTTAGTTGGTGTCTGGTCTTCGAGCGGTTCAGTCGGGGTCTGTGTCACTCCTTGCCTCATTGGTGGAACCGCCTGGAAGGGTGAGCCGGGCCTTTTGCCGTAGTTCCCACCTGGGTCAGTTGAACTGCTGGCTTTGTTGCTCCCGTCCGGCCGCTCCAAGCTTGTTGAGCTGGCTTGGCTGTTTCTTCCAGGTGAGGCTTCGAGTTGTTTGTCTGTTCCTGCTTCGATTGGTAAGTATTCCTGGTTTCTTTTTTGTGGGGTTTGGTTATTTTGGTTTCTGGGGTTTTCCCTCCCCTCTTGGCTGGTATTGGGGCTTCCCCTCCCTTCTGTGGTTTCTTTTTCCGTGTGTGCTTCTGTGTTGGTTGTATTTCCTGTGTTGATTTGCGATCTTAATTGATCAATGTGTCTTTTCCATGCTCATCCGTCAGTTGTTTGTAGCCGGTACGAGCGGGGACCTGTCGCCTGGGTTATGGTTGCTGGTACCCAGAGTGGGTCCCCTGTGAGGTTTTTGGCATATACTGAGTCGCCCAGTATGAATGTTCGGTGCTTACTTGATGAGTCGGGAGGTTTTCTGGGTTGTATGTGAGGTGTAGTCTGTCAAGTGGGGACCTTAATTTTCTTCCCATTAATAGTTCTGCTGGGCTTTTGTTGGTTGTCGTGTTTGGAGTTATGTGCTGTATGAATAGCATTTTATTTATTTTCTCTTGTATTTCCCCGGTTTCTATTTTTTGGATTGTTTTTTTCGTAGATTGGACCATTCGTTCCGCCCTCCCATTCGCCGCCGGATGTGCTGGCGCTGTCAGTGCATGTCGTATTCCCCTTTCCACTGGGAATTTTTCAAATTCCAGCGAGGTAAATCGGGGGCCATTATCTGATACAATGACGTCTGGGAGGCCGTGGGTTGTGAATAGTCTGTTGAGTTCTTTGGCAACGGCCTCCGTGGTGGCAGTTCTCATGTTGCTTACCTCCAGCCAGTTGGAGTAAGCATCTACCGTTATGAGGAAGGTGTGCCCCTTCGTAGGTTCGGCGAAGTCTATATGAATCCTGGACCATGGTTCCCTGGGGGTTTCCCATTCTCGGATTGGGGTGGAGGGGGGGCTTGGTCTGGATGCTTGGCATAGCCTGCATGCTGCCACCCAAGCCTCGATTTGTCTGTCCATCCCTGGCCACCAGGCATAACTCCTGGCTAAGGCTTTTGTCCTGACGATGCCCGGGTGCCCCTCATGTAATAATTCCAGTACTTTTTTTGTAATTTTTCTGGGATGACAACCCTATCCCCCCATAGTAAACAACCTTTTTGTAAAGACAGTTCTGTTTGCCGGTTCTGAAATGTCCTAAATTTCTTGTCATCGTCTTTTTCCGGCCACCCTTTCTCTACTCAATGTAAAACCCGTGCCAGACGTTTGTCTTTATTGGTTTCACGGGCAATGTCTGATGTGGTTATGGGTAGATCGGCTCCGCTGCAGTCGCTTTCTGGGGCAGGAAGACATTATAGAAGTTAAGCAGTCCTAGAAATACCTGCAGCTCTGTTTTATTTCTCGGCCTGGGGGCTTCCTTGATGGCTCTGATTTTTTTTTCTGTTGGGTGAATTCCGTGCTGGTCTAGGAGGTACCCTAGGAATTCGACCCTCTCGGTGTGCAATTGGCATTTTTCTTCTTTGACTTTTAGCCCCGCATCTCTGAATTTTTGTAGTACCTCCCTCAGGTGACCTTCCAGTTGTTTTTGGTTGGCCGCGGACACCAGCAGTCATCAAAATAGGGCACCACCCCCTTGATCCCTTGGGGGAGCCTCTCCATGAGGCTCTGGAAAATTCCAGGTGCCACGCTGACTCTGAACTGGAGTCTTTTACAGCGAAAAGCCCCCTGGTGGGTTACTATGGTCTGCGCCTCGGCGGTTTCCACGTCGACTGGCAACTGTTGGTAGGCTTGTGCCAGGTCAAGCTTTGCGAAAACCTTGCCTCCCCCCAGTGAGTGCAGAGGATGCTGCACTACTTTGTTGTAAAGCGCTGTTTAGGGTGGCCTTATAGTCCCCACAGATTCTCACCGACCCATCGGGCTTGACTGGGGTAACTATGGGGGTCTCCCACCGGGTGTGATCGGTTGGCTCTAGGACTCCCTGCTTGATGAGCTTGTCTATTTGCTCATCAATCTTGGGTCTGAGTGCGAAAGGTACTCATCGTGGTTTGAGGCGAATTGGGGGAACGCTGGGGTCTAGACTGAAGGAAATAGGGGGCCCTCGGTACTTGCCTAGGGTGCCATCGAACACTTCCTGGAAGTCCCTCGCGAGTTGTTCCTCCCAGTCTACCTCTGCAATGTGGTCGATGCTGGTTACCTTGATCCTGAGCGGCGCAAACTACTGTAGTCCCAAAAGGCTGGGTCAGTCTCTGTCCACAATAGTCAGGGGAAGCCTTGCTGTGCGCCCCTTGAATGTGATTTCAAAATGTCCGGTTCCGACTACGGGGATGCGGTTCCCTTGGTAGTCCTTTAGAATTAGCTTCTGGCTTTCCAGGCCCCTTTTGTGGATGGTGGGTACCAGGTGCTTGATTTCCCGCCACACAACCATGGAGAGGTAGGACCCAGAGTCCCCCTCCATCTTGTATGGCTTTCCCTCGATTCCCACTTCCATATGTACCTTGCGGGCGTCCCAGCTAGATGAATGGCCGATGATGACCGTCTGGTGGGTCTCCTCTCTTTGTCGGCTCTCGCTGTTCCATTGGCCTCGTCCGTCCCGGTTCCAGCGGTCCTCGGCTTGGCGATCCCTTGTTCTGGGGGTTGCCGTTTCATCGTTGGCCGCTGCCGTCTCGTCGTTGGGGCCTGTAGGTTCTTTTGAGTCAGCAGACTCAGGCGATGTGGCCTCTCTTGTCGCATTGGCGGCAGATCGCGTAAAAAAATCGGCATTTCGATCGAGGATGGTCCCCCCCGCACCTGGCACATTGCAGCCCTGACTTACAACTCCGCTGTTCGCGCCGGTCTCATTCTGCTTGGAGCTGGTGGATGTCTTCCTCCTCATCCATGGTGTCGGAGGGTGAGTCGAGGTCGCCATGATGGGTGGTGGTGGTTGCTCGCCGGCTTGCCTCTGGTTGTGTCTCGGCTGCTGTGGTCATCTCGGTGGTTGTGGCTCGGTCCCCTGCGTCTGGTCTCCGCAGTCGGGCCGCTGATTTCCGGGTTGCCTCGGCTGCAGTCGCTTCCGCGAGGGCATCGGTGAGGGAGATGTCGCCTTTTGCCATCAGTCGGCTTTGTAGGACAGGGTCCCTGAGGCCGATGATGACGCGATCTTGTAACACCTCGTCCATATCTGTGAAGCCGCACATGCCCCCGAGATTCCGCAGGTCAGTGACGAAATCGCTGATGCTCTCACCCTCTCACTGGTCGCACCGATAAAAGTCGTGCTGGCTAATGAGGGTGGGCACAGTGGGGGCATAGTGGCTTCGCAACAGAGGCTCAAGGTCGGCCCAGTCCATTGCCTTTACGTCTTCGGGTTTTGCGAGGGCTTTCGCCCTCTTAAACACTGCGGGCTCGCAGTGTGTCAGGAAGACGGCCCTTTTTTTCTGCCCATTTGAGTCCTTGAGGTTGCTACTTTCCAAGAACATCAGGAAACAGTCAATGTACGATTGCCAATCTTCAGTAGCCTGGTTAAAGGGTGTGGGCGGCGCGATGCTGACCATCTCGTTGGTTTGCTCGTCTCAGTGCCACGTGTTCAGCGGGTGTCAGTTCCGTGATCCCATCCTCGTCGCCAGTGTTGTGTGGCGCCAGAAGAAGGCTCAGGAGTCAGTGACTAGTTTCAGCTCTTTATTGGTCCCAAGATCGACTTGGTGCAGCTAGGGTATGCGGTGGCTTATATGGAACTTCCCGGCCAAGCCACGGCCAATGACACCGCTTTGAATCTCCCGCGATCAGTTTACTTCAATCGCGGGGGATTCGCAACGGGCCAATCCGTGCTGCTTGCTTGGCCAATCGGGTAGCCGTGTGCCTTAGCCAATCAGAACGGTTATCTACAAGAATGCTAATGCACAATACAGAACACTTGCTGGTTACTGTACTAGGAACAATAAAAAGAAAAAGAAAAAAGAACACAAACCTATCTGTTTGTAGTTTCTTACCTAGGATTCACAGAACCACGGCTAAGACATAGGCATCATTAAAATCAGCAACCCATTGCAATGAGGTCCACTGACATGGCTGAGTCCGGCAAGGAGTAGCCATGGCCAGTGGCCCTGAACACATCCCAAGACATTTTTTTTTTTAAATTCAGCCTCCTCTATAAGCTGAATTTAAAGATAGAGAGATTTCCAAAAGATTTGAGAAACCTATTTCTAATATCAACAAACCACGTGCCAATTATAGCCTCAGTGACTCGTTTAATAGATGAGGTTTGGTGAAACTGTTCTGGTAGTGGCCATCGCTGATTCAGCCTAAAGATCTTGCAGTCGATCTTGAAATATTTTTTGAACATAGACTAGCAATGTCAATCTCAGTTTCATTGATGGCTGCATCAGGGCTTTGATTGACCTTTCGGGGCTGGGTGAGTATGGCCGACTGGGTGGATGTGGGTGCGGCCTACTGGACGGGCATGGCCAGCTTGATGCCACTCCCCAAATTTCTGTCATGTTTCCTCTTCGCGGGTCCGATGTTTCCTCTTTGCATTGGGTAGACCTGGCCAAAGCATAGACCAGCCCCTTACATTTTCCGGGATGGCCCTGTGGGGCAGATCCAACCACATTGTGGGCCTTGAGTTTGATATGCCTGATAAAGACTCCCATTTGTCCACATGCAAATATCTAAATTGCTTTGGGTTTCCATTTACCAAGAAATAGGCTATACAAACTGCTGCAATAGCACTTACTTTGTTTTCCACAGCTACTTAGAATTTTTTTTTAGAAAAACGTATTAAGATTAAATGTTTGATTTATGAGGAGAAAAAAGTTATTTACCATCTGATTTGCTAGAGCCCTCCCGTTGTGCCTTCAGACTTCTAGTTTAGATTCTTCAATTCACTGAGAGCCATGTTCTGAGCTTGTACGTAACATTGCCATCACGTGACTTTTTGCAACACTTTTCCCCTTTGTAGAGCTGTGGTAGGTGTGGCCTGTGCGTGACACATCTGGCCCAAGGGCCACCAGTTTGACACCCCTGCTCTGCATGTTATGCAGGAAACTAGAGGAGGAAGAAGCATAAAGTCCATTTGGTACTTAAAGTTATTTATAAAAAATAATAAAGGTGGAATAAAAATAATAAAATAATATACCCCAGGAGACTTCTGGATGGAAAGATCCATTTAGCTTCCTTGGCATTATGTACAAATACTTCAATCCCGCCTTCTTCCAGGATGTTTTCCTCTTATCTTAGACTATCCCTGCAATTTCCCAGTGGTCTCCAGGATTCATCCTGCTGAACTCTTCAAGATTAGTCAAAAGCTGCTAGGATACGTTTATTGCAAATCTCTGGACAGTGTGGCACTATTTTTAATAATTTAATTTGATTTTTTTAAAGTGTAACCACTTATATATAAAATTATGATTAGTAGCTGCCGGCTTTCCCGCCAACTATAGAATAGGTTTATTAAGATAGACAGAAATTATGTTGCAATGGTGTATTTATGTTTGTTAGATGTGAGAAGTAAAAGAAGAAATAATTATTCCTGTAAAATAAATATGTAAAAGGATCAACATATTTCCCTTCTATATGTTTCTCTTCTATAACCTTAAAAACTCCAGTGAAACATTAACACAGACAGAAGTGCGAACGAGATGGAATCCTTTCAGGCTAAGTTTAAGCAAAAGTTGACACAGAAGAGAAGCCAGTTAGTAAATAAAGCAGGATGTAGCAACTGCTGAACAAATGATAAGTAGTTGTAGGAAGGTTGCTCTGAAACAGAGGTTGATCTGAGTTCAAAGGAATGAGTTGCCCTGTTTGACTAGAAAGAGGTCTACTTCTCCAGTTACTCCTAATTTTCTTTTGAAATGAACATTTATACCATGTTTCTCACATAATAAGGCTGGGCCTTATTTTTTTTTGAGCCCCGAAAAAACGGCTAGGCCGTCTTTTCGGGGG
>BHEV01014704.1:0-10713 GCA_004319985.1 Emydocephalus ijimae
CATTCCAATATTTTCTTAATAATTTCTTCCTCTAATGGTATTTTCTCACTCTTGCAATGTTTAGCAAATACAATCCTAGCCACTGTTAATACATTTACAATCAAATACTTTTAGTTTTTATTATATATATCAGGTAAGATTCCCAACAAAAAAATCTCTGGTTTCAAATCTATGTGTTTCTTTGTCATTTTTTCNTCTGATGACATTTCCAGCACTTTTCAGATTTATTCTGGATTTATTCTGGATTACAAAGCTTAAGATAGCAAAATCTTAGACTTATCTGCTCTCCTTCCAGGTTCTTTTTTACTCTTAGCTTTGTTAGATAAAGAATGTTAAGCTGAAAGTCTAACATTATTTAATGCTAAAGATTCCCCATGTCACTTCAAATATTGATATTAAACTCTGAAATGTATTAATATAAGTGCTGTATATATTAAGAATGGTGCAGCTAGACACTGTCTGCTATACTATTTCATTAATTTCCATCTAGGAAAACAACTTGAATGGTCATACTCTAAGAATGAAATTACAGGAAGAGAACCTTCCCTGCCATCATTCCAACTCTTTGTAACAATCCTACCCCTGAGGTTATGCAGGCCTGTACTCTCCTGGCCTTTCAGGAATATCTAAAGACTTGGCTCTGCTGACTCACTTAAGGTTTGCAAAGAAGCACATAGTTAGAGATAGTTAGAGCCTTGAAGGCCCTCCACTCACCCTTTTCACTAATAATTCTATTCTGCAGGATCCTATGTAAGTTGATCAAACTTTGTTTTTCCCAAGCTTTTGGACTTGTGCTCAAACACATCATCAGGAAACTTCTCTCTCTGCAGAATGTGGGATATGAATATTTGCTTCATTCACACTCTATTCTGGTTTTAACTGTCTTCTGTTGGGATATAAACAGGGGCATGGCTAA
Source organism: Emydocephalus ijimae (assembly GCA_004319985.1). Lineage (NCBI taxonomy): Eukaryota > Metazoa > Chordata > Lepidosauria > Squamata > Elapidae > Emydocephalus > Emydocephalus ijimae. The sequence continues at coordinate 917 of BHEV01014704.1, forward strand.
GTTGGTGGGCATGGCTTGGTGGTCATGTTTTTGGCTAGGTGGGGCCAACTCAACATCACTCACGTTGAGGCACGCATCTCCTCGCCTGGCCTTTCATGACTGTGAGAGTGCTGCAACAGTCGTAAGTGTGAAAAATGTTCATAAGTCACTTTTTTCAGTGCCATTCTAACTTTGAATGGTCACTCCACACAATCAAAGTACCAGCAAAGGAGGGAAAAAAACTCCAGAGAAGTTCCTGAGACAGGAAGTCGAGTCCTGCCAAGAATGTAATAAGGGTTAACAGAGAGGCAGTTTCTGTAAGCAACACCAGAATGTTTCCTTCTTGCCTTCCTTACAGGATTAGGCTAGTAATTTCTTCTAACAACTGGTTCTCCAAACTGCTTAAAATGTTAACAACTGGTTCTTGCAAATAGGTGCGAACTGGTAGACTCCCACCCCTGGATTTATAGGGGAGAGAGAGGGAGAGAGAGGGTAGGAGGAAGAAAGAGAATTTTTTTTGACAGACACACATAAACAAACTCACAATTTTTTATAGTGAAGAGAAAATAAGTGAAATTGGATGAAGAACTGGAAAGAAGAGGTAGTTAAATTGCAGTTGTGTGAACAATAATAGATAAAACTCATTTTCCAGGACTTGCATTTTTTTATTCTTTTGAAAGGCTCAAAAAATTGATTTGTCAATTGGGCTTGATTTGAAAATGAATTAGGTTTTATTTGGTAAGTTGCTTGCAACTGTCATCACAATTGTAAAAATCAATGGCATTCAAATTGAACAAAGTTTTTTTAAAAAAATACTTTGGANCAGTTGTGTGAACAATAATAGATAAAACTCATTTTCCAGGACTTGCATTTTTTTATTCTTTTGAAAGGCTCAAAAAATTGATTTGTCAATTGGGCTTGATTTGAAAATGAATTAGGTTTTATTTGGCAAGTTGCTTGCAACTGTCATCACAATTGTAAAAATCAATGGCATTCAAATTGAACAAAGTTTTTTTAAAAAAATACTTTGGAATTTTATGCCAATCTACTGATTTGGAAACAACAAATTTGAGATACAAACTGTCCAAAATATGTCTGATGTTATCATTAGATCTGATCTTAATGGCAACAACTTTATTCCTGCAGCAAATCAAATTACTTAGAGGTAAGATACTGAGTCTCCTGCTGTGTAAACACATTTTTGCACTGATATTTTTGCACATTTTTGCCTTGGCCACAACTCAATCAAAATTTCCAAAAGCATACCAAATTGATAGAATCTGGCATGAGAATCTGCCACTTCAAATATTGATTAAAACCCATTTTCTGGAATGGGTTCTTGCTTCAATCAGCCTTTGCCTATTCGTGCCTAGTAAACTGGCAAGAATAGCTAACACCCAAAAAGATAGGCTCAAGATCCAGATGGATCTTGACAGACTAGAACACTGGGCTATATCTCACAAAATTAAATTCAATGTAGAGAAAAGAAAAGTCCTTCACTTAGGCAAGAAAAAACAAAAGTACACATATAGACTGGTTGAAACCAGACTCAATAACAGTAACTGTGAGATGGATCTTGGAGGGGACAACCAGCTAAATATGAGCCAGCAGTGTGCAGTGGCAGCCAAAAAAGCTAATGCAATCCTAAGTTGTATTAACAGAGGGATACAATCAAGATCAAGGGAAGTACTAATACCACTCTATAAAGCCTTAGTAAGACCACACCTGGAGTACTGCATCCAGTTTTGGACACCACGTGATAAAAAGGTTGTTGAGACTCTCGAAAAAGTACAGAGAAGAGCAACCAGGATGATTAGAGAACTGGAGGCTAAAATATACAATGAACGGTTGCAGGAACTGGGCTTGGCTAGTCTAGTAAAAAGAAGGACCAGAGAAGACATGATAGAGGTCTTCCAATATTTGAGGGGCTGCCACAGGGAGGAAGGGGTCAAGCTATTTTCTAAAGCGCCTGTAGGCCAGACAAGGAATAATGGATGGAAACTGAACAAGGAGAGATTTAAGGAGAAACTTTCTGACAGTGAGAACAATCAACCAATGGAACAGCTTGCCCTCAGAAGTTGTGGGAGCACCATCACTTGAGACTTTCAAGAAGAGATTGGACTGCCATTTGTCAGAATGGTGTAGGGTCTCCCAGAATGGTGTAGGGTCTCACCAGAAATGGTGCAGGGTCTCCCGCGTGGGTGGGGGGTTGGACTAGATGACCTACAAGGTCCCTTCCAACTCTGATTATCTGTTATCTGTTATCTGTTATCTGCCTCTCTTCCTGTAAGAAAAATGTAACCTCAAATTTGTTTCACTATGATTGCAGTCTCTCTCAGCTCTATAAACTATCTTCTAATAATTTGACCAAACAACGCTACAGTAAAAATAAAAAAGATAGTCCTTTATGGCAGAGGTGGAATTCCGCCAATTTGGACTGGTTCTGGCAGACAGGTAGCAAAAATTTTGATTGGTACAGAGAACTGGCAAATACTACCTCTGGCTGGCCCCGCCAACTCACCCCTGTCCTTAGCTCTCCTATATTCTGTTGTTGCCACACCTCAGCTGAGCTAAAAAATAGCATAGCTCACCAACGTTGATACAGAAGGCAGTATCTGAGCTTTGCACACATGTGTGAAAAGTGTGTGTTTGGCACATGTGTGTGTTAGGCATACCTATGCAGCTCTCCAGCATTGATACAGAGCATGGACTTTGAGCCCCACATACGCATGTGTGAAGCAATCTCTCCGAACCAGTAGGAAATTTTTTTGAAACCCACCACTGCTTTATGGGATTCCAAAGCAAAGCTAAGTGGTTCTCCATGGAGAAAAGATACAATGTCCATGGCAAAGAACAAAGAAATGGTGAGTAGACCAGTTCTACAGTATCTCTCCAGACAAGGAGAAGATGGGAGATTTCCCACATGTACTCCAAATAGTTGCTTCCCACAAAGATACTGAAGAACAACTATCTCCCCATGGGCTCTGCCCAGCCCGCACAGCTCTGGCGCAGCCCTGGCAGGATGAGCGGAGGGTCTGGCAGGGAGGCGCTCACTGCCTTGGTGAGAGCTCTGCCGGTGGGAAGGAGGGCCTACCTGTCAGCTGCACTGGGCACCCCAGGCAAAGCTCTTCGCGCTCTGCCCGGCACCAGGCAGGGATGGCAGCTGGGCGCTTCTCCCGAGGTGGGCTGATCCTGCGCTGTGGCCCCAGGAGATTCACCTCCCCACATGGGGTTGGGCTGTCATCTCGGGCAGGGGAGGCTTTGTTGTACTAGAGTGTCATTTTTAAAATAATTCACTTTACCTTCAAAGGCAAAGGGAAGGTGGCGACAGGAGCACCTGAAGCCAAGTGTCTCCTCAGGGCTCCGGTTGCAGGGAGGAGCCCTGACTGGCCGCACGTGGCTGCGCCAAGCACTGTGGCATTGCTCTAATGCTGCAGCAGCAAGGGAGAAGGGAAAGCAATGGTGGCGGAAGGTCTCCCAATATGAAGTGCCCCAGCAATGCAGGCAGCACCATATCCGGGCATGCAACAAAAGTACTTCCTAATGGCAAGCCCCCCCCCCCCCCGCCATTCCACCTCCCATTTCGCATGTTTAATATGGGACTTAATTTGGGGGGAGTGGCTTAATTTGATTTTATGCCAATCAAACATGGTGGGGCTTCCTATTGGTGGAGGCTGTATTGTTGGAGAAACACGGTATATATCATTGCTCTTTATATATTTGGAATGAGAAGATTGCTCATTAAGCTTATAAATCATTCTGGATGAAAGGAAAATATTTCATTTGGTAGAAACTATTATTTGAGAGACCGCTACAAAATAATAAGTGAACTGATTATAATTCACCCCCTTACAAGATTCAAATTAGGAAGTACATGACAGTAATATATTCTTAATTTCCTTCTTCACTGTCTATATTTCATCACGAAGGCATACCACTTAATTGAAGCAAGAACTGCTATGGCATGATGAAGAAAAACATTACCTGCCCCCAGAATCTTTCCAAAACTGAGGAAATTGTTTTCTACCATCTATAGTTAGTGCTATAATTTTTAAAGTCTTCATTTTATATATCTAGCAGTAATGCTATCTGCAAACTCTTTAGCAATGAAATTTTCATAGACTACACCTTGCTTCCACTGAGTTCTATCATGTGAGCAGATTGGAATCATTTTTGTGGATATCCAAAATCTACTTCCCAAGAAGGACATGATAGATCTTTTTTAGGAAGTCAGCTTCCAAAATCTGGTAAACATTCTGCAAGATTCCAAAATTTGATTCCATTGAAAGCAGCTGGACCTTTCTAAATTTTCATTAAAATCTACTGAAAGTTTTCTATTAGTGACCTTTACTCCAGGGGGTGGGATACGACAGGGTTAACTACCAGTTCAGGATTTATGAGCTTCCCTGTACGCTGGGAGCCGCACACCTGTAAATAGTCATCAGCACACTGGATGCAGAGAAGCAGCCTTTGAAACAGCCCTCTTTTCCTGCTTTTTTAACTGCAGCTGTGGCTCGTTCAGCAGCTGAAGTTGAAAAATCAGGAAATAAAGATCAAGTAAGAGCCCAGGTGGGCGAGTGGGCAAAAACATCAGACATAGAACTGGTTCTATTCTGCTGCTCTTCAGGGCTACCGGTTCTACAGAGGTGGACAGAACTGGTAGAAACCCACCCCTGCTTTACTCTATTCCCTTTTCATCGGAGAGAGAACTAGGACAGTTAGAATTATGGAGTTTGCTTTAGAGAGGCCCATCTGCATAACAAATTACCAATTTAAATAAATTGGGCTCCCATACTTCTGAGCAACCAGATTTCCCATTTCTTGAAATCTGTATGCTGTGGGATTGCCTTTTTATCACTTTTGTTGTCACCTGTCATTCATTTCACTGTGACTTTCTAGACTGTTGTTGTAATGTTGTCTAGTTGATGGCTGATTTTAAGGAACTTCAATAGGTACAAAATGTTAGCAGCTGTGCAATGACAGATACAATTCAGCCTGTATTATGTCTGGTATTGAAATAGTTTTAACACATTTCTGACACTAAGTTTATTCTTACATGCCATTGAAACTCAATGACAGCAATATGCTGTCATATTCATGTTTTAAGGCAATGTGTTCAGGGCTCTTGATAATATTGTGTCTATTATAATTTTAGTAAAAATGAAAAGAAATCTGCAATACAAGTGAATTTGCGTGAATCACCATACTTATTTATGGGACTGAATGGCAGGACAGCAATGATTCAGCACCTATTGTTCCCCATTTAATTTCCACACAGAAAAGGGTTTCCTTACAAAATAAGATGTCCAAAGTATTGCATATTTAGGGATGTTATATATAAAGCTGTATACTAGTTATAGCTGCAATTTACTTTTTTTTTTTAAAAAAAAATACAGATTGCCCCTTAGTAAATATACCATCGAGAAAGCAACATACAAAATTGAATAAATTAGAAAAAAATGTATTAAATTTATAGAATGCAAAAAAGTTAGTTGTTAGAGACATTTACAAATAACAATAATGTTCAGTTTTGAAACTTAGAAACAAACGTAAGTTTAAAAATATTGAAATGTACAATATCAGTACTTCCCCAGATCTTACTTTGTGTTCTATTTTCATGTATTGCTTTGAGTGTTTTGAGATTTGTTTCCTTAAAGAGAATGCATTTTGTATTGAAGTCAATTACATAATCTTTTGGACACTACCCCGATGTTGTAATAGGATGAGTAACAAATTTGCAAAACAAACGAATAAGTAAATATTTTGAATTCCACAGTCTCCATTGAACTATAAAAGCTTTACACAGTCTTTTGATGCTTTGTTTTGCATATTCAGTCTTTAAATTTACAGTAAGTATTTATTTTGCTCAAAATAAAAGAAAATATAGAGAGAATATTCTTCATTCAAGTTAGGTGATGTAGAATTTGTCACCCACATGCACACACATACCTATATTTTTACTGTCAGATTCCACTACAACACTGCAATTTATCAATCTATTATAATTTCACTGTAAAAGGTAAAGTCCCTGAACACTCAACCCAATACAGTAAAACCAATGCAAACCCTAAAAAATTGAACTGTCATACATCAAGAATATCTCAAAAACCACCAACGGATTACTACAACCACATGTAATCAGCATAGCACATAAGCCAACTAAATCCCTTCAAAACATCCTAAGAAAACCAAAAGACCCAGCAACCCCAGAAGAAAAAACAGGAGTCATCTTCAACATACAATGTAAGAACTACAACAACCACTTTGTAGGACAAACAGGCAGATGACTGGCAGAATAAATCCATGAACACCAACTGGCAGTCAGAAGACATGATGAAAATTCTTTAATTTCACAACATATAGACAGATTTAAGCATAATTTCAATTGGGAAAATGTGGCAATCCTAGACCAGGCCAAGTTCAAAAAATGCCAGAGAATTTCTAGAGGCCTGTCACTCTGATGAATCAGCCATCAATAGATACATAGACATTAACAACATCTATAGACTATGCAAAAGAGACAACCAATCAGCCCAAAAGAGAAAAAGACTCCAGGATCTCTCTACCAGTATCAGAACTCATATCAGCATAGATTAACTTTAAGGTCAACTTCTGACCAACAATCAAATAAACAATATTCTCATGAAGAAACTGCCAAAGAGCTATTAGTAAACAGTTCAAACAAAGAATCTCTAAGACTTCCCCCTCCCACCCAGACAGGCAAGATACCAGAATATAAACTGACAGCAAACAGCACTCCTTACAAGCACTGATGATGTTACCTAGTTAGGTAATGAAACGTCTGCAAGAAAACAAGGAAGCTCAGAGAGCACCAAGGATGAAAGGTGAAATTGTAACAGATAAATTGCTGTTACTTACATATGCTATATCATTTAACTTTGTATTCCACTTATTTTCTATGATGTTATGGTAGCACTTTCTGCCCTTAAAAAAAAGGAAACGAGAAATAGGCTGCATGGGAAGACAGTGGTAGCTTACAACTGGCAAGTTGAATTTTTGGCCAAGCATTTCAACTCGGATCTTCACACCATAAATCCCAACAGCTAATTATAGATCATACCAGATGTTAAACAATTATTAACTGTGTTTCTTTTGACATTAAAGCTAATGCTAAGTGTCAGTTATTCAAGTTGGCTTTTGAGATAGCTATTTGGAATTTATGCAACTCAGCTGTTGCTGAGCCATAGCTCCCATTTACAATTAATTAAAATATATAACAAATCTAATTTAGAAAAAGAAACCCTCGTATATATGAATGAAACACTCATATATATGAGTATAGTGGGGAGGGACAGTTTGGATGCTATATCCATGTCTTTTATCAAGTCAAATATTGGGGGAGTGGTTGAGGAGTACCAGTCTTATCTGTGATCTACAGTACATGGTAGCTTGCATGCAACATCTCTTTCTAAATCTGCATGAGTGACATGAGGTTGAAATAGCTTTGAATCTGACTTGAAGAAGAAAGAAATCCAATTTAGTTTCCAGAAAACCTTTATCTTTGCTATTAAGAGTCACAGGTAGCCAGATAAGTAGAAAGGCAGGAAATTTGATAGATAGCATATCTTCATTGATTTGTTAGATTCACTGCTGCTTCTCTCTGTCATAAACTATTTGTGATGTTTTGGAGCTATACCTTTTGCAATCTTTTCTAAAAATATATATTTCTGGACCTTAATGAAAAGGGAGGGGGAAGAAATCCTTTTATTCTTCTGCTTTTGTTCAGTGTCAGTTCCTTCAATGGACCTGCTTGAATGAGTTCTCTATCTGAAAGATGTCACATGTTGCGTTGACAGGCAGCTTTTCAGAGGGTGGCCGACAGCCAATAAATCACTCAGCGACACTTGCATGTCCTCCCAGGCATGTCTTACAGAATCTACCATTTCTGTCTTCAAACAACACGATTCAATGTCAAAGAGTTTTTGTGCTGTTTAAACTTCTGTAGTTACTTCAGAGAAACGTTGTCTTTCTCATAACCCTGACAACAGAAACTTTTCTTTTAATTTGCATGCTTCAAATCTAACTGATTCCCCTGCTCTTTTCTTAGAAAGCCCAAATAAAGTTGCTGATTTATAAGATGATATAGGCTGCCTCCTTGGCAGTTCATGAACTTTCTAGATACAGGTTCAAGAGTTTACAACATGATATGGTTAAGTACTTACACCAAAAGTCATTACAAAAGTCTTTCATGCCTGTTTATGAAAAAAAGGGAGCCATAGCAAAACTGTCAGGCTAGCAGCTAAAGTGCTGAACCAGAGTTTAAGCAGATAGACACCTGTCAAAGGTGAAAGGTAAAAAGAATGAGAAATGGTGACAAATTTTGAAATGAGGGGGAAGAGAATAGAGGATGAAGAGTGAAAACTCTATCTTCAAATGTATTGACTGAAACAGCTCCCTAAACTTGCTTGATACTGATTTGTTATGATGATGGAAGAGAAAAAAATTGATAAACTTTCTGGAACTAAAGAAAAGCTGCTATACTATATTATACTGTGGTGATAGGGAAGGGAGGAAAAGAAAAGAAAGAAAGAAATTTTAGCATTAGCAAAGGGAACATATGTTCACACATATTTTGCTTTTCAGTCTCTCACATGAAGTTTCTTTCAGTCTCTTTATTTTTAAAACAAATTCAGATAAGAGATTATAGAAACTAACTTATTTTGGAAAATCCTATTCTTCAAAGAGAATAAGTAACAATGATAACCTTAAGCAGATACTGTTAACCATATTTAGTGCTACTAGGAAACAAGCTTCAACTGTAAATGATTTCTAAAATATCATATGCAATAGCTTCCTAACAATCATACAATTCTTTTTTTTTTTTTATAAAAATTTTATTAATTTTAACAACAAACAAAAACNAAAAAACCTTTTTCTTCATAAATTTACAGTGTATCGGTTGGTTTACCACTCCTTTCAGTGCATTCATTTCACAGTCAGCAAAACAATTACATTATATAATAACTCACATTGTCTCCCTCTCCCTCCTCCTCTCCCTCTCTCCCCCTCTCTCTTCTTCTCCCTGTCTCTATTCCTATCTGACCTGGTCATTGGATTTCTCATTGTGAAGGCAGAAACATGGAAAAGTGGTCCAAATATTATTGGAGTGGGGTGTGAAGATAGCCGACCCTATTTCTAAAATACTGAGGTTCATTCTTTATATCTCTGGGACAATCCACAAACTTGGTGAAATTTCCCCAGACAAAATGCCAATTATAGAGAAATAAATTCAACATTGGAAGCTTCCTCTTTCTCTTCATATTAGTTATAGAAAACTGAGAGAAGCTTGCATGATATGAAGTATTTGAAACAAAGGATTCCAGCCTTTGGCCATAATCCTTTTGGGGATAATCTTGATGAGGGAATGAAATGTCACTGAAAATTGGCAGGATAGATGTGAGGTTGGACTTTGTAGAGTGCTCTGTGATCACTTTGTGCTTAGGACACATGTCCAATAAAAACAAAGTAAAATTAAGGTAATTTAAAGTAACTTGAGACACTGTTGCTGGGCAGATCATTTCAAAATTATTTGCCATTTATTTTTAACATTCACTTTTAAATTGAAGCTCCTGAAAATTTCCTCTGTGGGGGATGAAGGACTGATTTCTGACTTTTTTCAACACAAATACAAATATATAATAAAATAACCTCTCACTCTTATATTAAGAAAAAAACCATACAAATATGAAAACCTACAAAATACATACTTTAAATAACATATACATATACATATACATATACATATACATATACATATACATATACATATACATATACATATACATATACATATACAT
>BHEV01014705.1:0-12135 GCA_004319985.1 Emydocephalus ijimae
CCCAGAGTTCCTCAGCCAGCTGGCTGAGGAACTCTGGGAGTTGAAGTCCACCAGTCTTAAAGGGGCCAAGGTTGGAGACCCCTGATCCAGTCCAACGTCCTGCTCAAGCAGCATGCTCTGTAGGATTTCATGCTGGAGCAGGGGGTTGGGCTAGAACAGTGGTTGCCAACCAGAGGGCCGGGGACCACTGGTGGTCCGCAAGAAAATTTTGGTGGTCCACAGAGAAATGTCCCCCCCAAAGCAATTAATCCAGGCTACTCGGGAACACAAGGCTGCGCTGCCCACATGGCCCGCGGGAACACAAGGCTTGCTTCGCTTGCATTGTGAATACCACGAGGTAGTGAGGGGAGGGGGGAAAGGGCAGGGGGGGGAACTTGCCCCACACGCCTGGCCTGGCTATCGAGCTGCTTCTTTCCACTTCTTTCTTCTTCTGCTTTTGGCTACATGCAAGGAAAGCAGCAGAAGTCTTTCTTTCTCTCCCCCAAACTCCAACAGAAATGAGTCTTTGGGACCCTGCAAGGCCTTCTGCTCCAAGAGGCTGCGAAGACTCATTTCTGGTGGAGTTTGGGGGAGAGAAAGAAAGACTTCTGCAGCTTCTGCTGTTTTCCTTGCATGAAGCCAAAAGTCTCTCTCTCCCCCTGAGAACGGAGCTGGAGACGGTAGCCTGCAATCCCAAGTAAAGAACGATCGATCGGTAGGAAAACAGGGTGGGGGATTTTCCTGCAGACTTTTTGGGGAATTTTCCCAGGGTCTCTGGTCCGCGGGATTTAAAATTATGAGTTTGGTGGTCCCTGAGGTCTAAAAGGTTGGTGACCCCTGGGCTAGAAGATTTCCAAGGTTTCTCAGCACTGAAAGAAAAGTGATTTGTGACCATTTTTCACACCTGTGACCATTGTAGCATCTCCATGGTCATGCGATTTACATTAGGATGCTTGGCAGCTGACTCAGATTTATGACGGTTGCAGCGTCCCGGGGGTCACATACCCTTTTGCGACCTTGTGACAAGCAACGTCGAGGGGGGGGAGGCCCGGGGGGGAGGCCCAATTCACTTAACGACCACGTTACCAATTTAACAACCTAAGCGATGCGTTTAAACAAATGTGGCGAGAAAAGTCATAAAATGGGGCCAAACTCAACTTAACAAATATCTCACTCAGCAACATAGATTCTGGGTTCCATCATGGTTGTTAAGGTGAGGACTCCCTGTATAATAAAGCCTTTAGGACTCAAGGGTCTTCAAAATTGGCAAGTTTAAGACTTGTGGACTTCAGCTCCCAGAATTCCTGAGCTCACTATGACTGGAGGAGGAATTCTGGGAGTTGAAGTCCACAAAGTCTTAAAGCTGTCAAGTTTGAAGACTCTGATCTACAGTATCTATCTTCTATCTCCCCCTCCCTCCCTCCCTCCCTCCCTNCTGTCTATCCATCCATCCATCCATCCATCCATCCATCCATCCATCCATTCCAAGGGTTTCAAACTTGGCAAGTTTAAGACTTGTGGACTTCACCTCCCAGGATTCCTGAGCTCTAACCATGACTGGAAGAGGAATTCTGGGAGTTGAAGTCCACAAGCCTTAAAGCTGTCCAGTTTGAAGACCCCTGCTTTATTTGGTACAACTTTGAAATGTATTTAACAAGACTAGAAAAACAAATAGCATTTCCCCTCCCCCTCCCAAAAGGAGTTTGAATTCAAACTGGTTTGCGGGGATTTTCATTCCCTTGCATGGACCTGGTTTGTAGTTCCGAGTAATACAGAATGAGGTAGTCACACACAACCACACACACACACACACACAAGCTGTGTCTTGAAATAGCTTTTGTGAGGAGAAGTTTTTCTATTCTTGGCCCTTCTTGCAGGGAGGCCAGACAGCGTCCGGTTTCCAAATTGCCCTGGGCAGTTTTTATATAGGACGCAGAACTCCTGTGCAAAAACTTTGGGCTGAGAAAAAAAAAAACTTATCCCACAGATTCCCATCACTTCCCGTTGAAAGGCTGGCCTGAAAGATTATTTCCTATTTTGCTTTATTGTACAGATGCCCATCTTCTGATTAGTTTATGGCTCGATTGTAAATTTATGTTGTATTAGCTCTGTACCCGTGCTTTGCTATGAAACAATGTGAACAGGCTTAGTTTTGGGGGAGGGGGAAAAATTCTGCCTCTGCCTACCTGCATCCATCGGTATTCATCTGGCTAGTGTCTGGTCAGTGTGTGAGAGAGTCGAGGGCTGTTTGAAAACTGAAACAGTATTTGCTCTGTGAGCAAGGAGGAGACAGCAAGGAGCCTGGGTGTGGCTTAGCTCAACTGTTCTGTACCAAAGCGGCTTGGTGCTCTGAAACAGAAACTGAAACTCCTTTCCTCTGCTTGTATTTTGCACTTGGAACAGACTTCTTTCCAAGTGGGGAGGGGGAGTAGAACTCCTTAGCATCAGAGTGTGTTAATAATAATAATTATTATTATATGAAATACTGATGCTCTGATGATCATTTTGAAAAATACTTTCTTACCGAGCACCTAGAAGCCGAGAAGAACATAGGTGCCAAATTTCAAGTTTGTAGGGTTTTCGGTTCTGGAGATTTTGTGATGATGCATGAGTGGTATTTCGCTTTTATATAGATGGTCATTGCTTGGATTAAATTTTTAAAAAATGTTTTTCTTTTCTTTTGATGTAATTCTCTTGTTCTGAGCTGCCCAGAGTCGGTTAGAATGAGGCGCTGCCTCAAATGAATACAGATTTTCGCCAAATACCATTTGTCCTTAAGTCTCATAGCAAAGATCTCTAAAAAATCGTTTACCTCTGTTGGACAAAGTTTGTTTTTTTGCCAGTCGGTTGTTCATCTTCTTCCTTCGACATTTGAGGACAATAGCTGCTGTAGGTAGTGCTCAATTTTACAACCCTGTGAAGAGTTTCCATTTTCGAAATAGGCAGACCTCAAATCCTAGGAAATTTCAAGAAAGCACTGATGATGCTATCTAGTTGGATCATGGAAAGTTTGCTATATATATATATATGATTATAGTTGTGCTTTTAAAGTTGTAGCAACGTTTCGGCAGAATCTCATCTGCCATCATCAGGCTTCTGTATTGATGATGGCAGATGAGATTCTGCCAAAACGTTGCTACAACTTTAAAAGCACAACTATCATGACGTGGGAAAATACCCGAACAAAGCCGAATACCATACATGTAAGTACCCACGAAAACTTAAGAAAATATATATTTTACAACTGTAAAAGTCTGACTCATAGACGAACACAATACAGAAGCCTGATGATGGCAGATGAGATTCTGCCGAAACGTTGCTACAACTTTAAAAGCACAACTATAATGACGTGGGAAAATACCCGAACAAAGCTGAATACCATACATGTAAGTACCCGTGAAAACTTAAGAATATATATCAGAACTCAGAGATATAAAAAATGTTATAAAATAATTTAATTCAATAATAGTTATCTCGCTTAAGTATGAATTAGTAAAATTATAGTCAAATGATTGTTTAATAATGATATTAGGATACTTAACTGATGATTGATAATGTGAGTTATTATGTAATGTAATTGTTTTGATGACTGTGAAACGAATGCACTGAAAGGAGTGCTAAACCAACCGATACACTGTAAATTTATGAAGAATGATGATTTTTATGTTATGTTTTATGTTTTGTGTGTTTTTGTTTGTTGTTAAAATCAATAAAACTTTTATCAAAAAAAAAAAAGAATATATATCAGAACTCAGAGAGTATCAAGGACCCCATAATACTTTTCCTCCTCTTCCATCTCTCCTCAAATCACATTTCCTTGTAGCACTGATGATAATATCTAATTGGGTAATGAGATATGTGCAAGAAAACAACCCAGAGAGTATCTACAGTCGTTGACCTCACCCTCCTCCTCCTCTTTCTCTTCATTGCAAAACCCACTTCTTCCTAGCACTGATAATACTACCTAGTTTGGGTCATGAAACGCCTGCAAGAAGACAACCATCTCAGAGCACCCAGGACCACACAGTCCTCCTCCTCCTCCTATTCCACTCTAGCAGTCGACACCTAGATAAGCAGGGATTGGCTCCAGGCAAACAATCAAGCAGAAAACAAGACCCTAATCAAGGATTTACTCAGGAAACAATCAGAAAAAACAATTAACAAAAGGAATACTCTCATCGAGGAACCATCCAAAGAGAAAACCGCAGCTCCACCAATGCTGGCAGAGCAAGCGAATGCATACAAGCAGGGGAGCTGCCGGTTCGCCCCGGTTCACACGAAGCGGTATCTAATTTTATCGTTTTTAATTACCGGTTTGGGGAACCGGTAAATCCTACCCTCGTCTGGCCCTGCCAACTCCTCCTCTCTCCGGAGTCCTCACATGGCCTCTTTTGGATCCCAGGGCCCATGCGGTGGATGAGAAACGGGCCCGGAAAAGTTTCCAGACTCTGAAGGGCCTCCGGAGCCCGGGGGAAGCTGTTTTTGCCCTCCTGGAAATTTGAGGAAAGCCTATGGAGCGTGGGCAGGGCGAAAACATACCCACCCACCCCCACCATGGTGCAGGAGGCTGACTAGGCCACGCCCATCCAGCAACCGGGCAGAGACCCCATCCCTGGAACAAAGCTCACATCCACTACTATAGCACTGATGATGTTATCTCGTTGGGTGATGAAACGTCTGCAAGGAGACCACCGAGCTCAGAGAGCAGCCAAGGACTCCTTCAGTTCAACCCCGAGCTACAATATTCTCTTCTGCCTCCCTTCTCAACCCAAACCAAGGTTAACCTAGTTTTGTTTTTTTGTTTGTTTGTTTCTTTTAAGGACCAGCTCAGCGGATAGTTAGCTGCCCCCTAGCATAACCTATTCAGGTGAAAGGAGCAGTCGGAGGCCTGTGCAAGGCTCGTAAAAATCAGAATTTACAAAGAAGGATGGTTACGTATGCAGGTTACAGTGACCCAACCTTAGCTGGGAAGGAGCCACAGAAAATCTTCTTGGCTACAGGACATTTAAATGCATTGTCGGGAAAGGAGCGGCATTTCCCAAACGGGAAGTGTACAGTAGAAAATCCAGAACATGATTTGGAAGAAGGCCCGGGGTCTGGATCCAGGCCACAACTAATATTTCTAGGCCCATTGCCCCATCCAACTCTGATTGGAGTGATGGAGGAACGAAAGTGCAAACTATTAATTTCCACCTCAGCGGTTCCATAGGTTCCATAAAAAGCATGATGGGGGAATGTGGAAACCCCTGAATGAAATCCCCCGGAAGTGTTTTAGCAAAGAGGTGATTTCCATCTTCTCACTCTGCTCATTGCTGCAAAAATTGTTCCATCAACCTTATTTTTTTTTCCTGGATCTTCAGTGCTGTTTTGGACTGTTTATATAGGAGGCCTGCCCCTCCTGGAGACAAATGTTCACTGTTTTCTCTTAAAGAATAGAGGAGAGGAGAGATAGTCCTCAAATTATGACCACAGTTGAGTCCCAAATTGAGGTTGCTAAGTGAAACATTTGTTAAGTGAGCTTGCCCCAGTTTACGACTTTCTCTTGCCACGGTTGCTAAGTGAATCATTGCATTTGCTAAATTAGTAACCTGGTTGTTAAGTGAATCTGGCTTCCCCATTGACTTTGCTGGTCAGAAGGTCTCAAAAGGGGATCACGTGACCTTGGCTCACTTCGACCATCATAAATATGAGTCAGTGGCCTTCAAAGCTCCAATTATCATTGACTGGAGAAAAAACTCCCCCACAAACAGTTGCGAAAAGGAAGAAATGCTGTTCAAACTCAAAATACATATAAATTATAAATAGAAAAAAACAGCACAAACCACACTGAAGCAATTAAGAAGACAAGGCAGGGTAAGGGCTTGAAGTCATCCACAGATATCGAAATACACACACCGAACCAGAACTCAGATAAGCAATGAAAGACTAGAACTGTTTCATGCTTTGCTTCCAGCACTGGGCCATGCGCAATTTGTCCTTATAAACAGTCCTCACAGCTGCAGCCCATGAAGGGGATCAGGGCCCCTTCCTCCCCCGTAGACCACACCATTCACATTTCTCCCTTATCCTCTCCTCCTTGTGTGCCCTAGGATGAAGAGGGGATGGGCCTGGGTCTCCCTCTGACTGCCCAGCTGGCCTCTGCCCTTGCCCAGTTTCCTCCACAGCCTCCGGAGCCATATTCCCACTCTCTGTCAGCTGTTCCTCCTCTCCCTCGGAGTCAGTCTCCAATAGGGGCATGACAGAATGGGTGAGGTTTATCTTTAGGAAAGTCACTTTTTTTTTTAAAAAAAATTGATGCTTCCCATGTCATATTTAAACCTGCACTTCAGGTAGTCCTCATATAGTGTCCATAGTTAAGCGAAGCGGTCGCTAAGTGAGACTGCAACCGTGCTTACAGTCTCAGTTCAGCTTTTTTTCCTGTGCTTTCCTGAAAAGGTTGCAAATGTGAGGATTGGTCAGAAAATTACTTTTTGATCATCATTGTAACTATGAATGGTCGCTACATGGCCGTTGCTAAATGAGGACTACTCCTACAGTGAAATGTCAAGTGTTTTGGAGAAGATTAGAAATCAGTAAGTCAAGGTGTTCCATACATCATTGATATTGAGGGGTCAAAGTTTACTATCTATACAGGTGGTCCTAAGCTTATGACCACAACTGAGCCCAAATTTTCTGTTGCTAAGTGAGACAGCTGCTAATTGAGTTTTGCTCCATTTTACGACTTTCCTTGCCAAAGGTGTCAAGCGAACCACTGCAGTTGTTAAGTGAGTAACGGTTGCTAAGTGAACCTGGCTTGTGAGAAGTTGCAAAAGACAATCCCAGGGGACACACACACACACACACGGGACCCTGCAACTGTCATAATTGTGAGTCAGTTGCCAAGCATCCAGATTTTATTCACGTGACCACACAACCATGTAACAGTCATAAGTTTGAAAAATGGTCATGTCACTTTTTTTTTTCACTGTTGCCTTTTTAACTTCGAACCGTCGTCACTCAGAGAACTCTTGTAAGTCGAGGACTGTCTGTCTCGAGACGTTACGCCTGGAATGCACCCTGTAGTAGAGAACATAATAAAATGAAGAATTTCAACATGAGACTTCCTCTCTCTAAAGACTCAACTTCTACAATGAGCAAAGTAGTACCACTCTTTCTTTCAGTATCGCTGCTTTTTGTGCGAATTAGGGGGAAAAAAAATAGATCTTACGGTCTGCTTGGCAGGCGAATAAAATTAGAAGTAAATTTTTTTTTTTTACTTTACACTTCACAAAATACACTGCTGACTTTACAACTTGGGGGAAAATTCAGACAGATTTTTTTCCCCCTCCTCCTTCCCGTACAAGTGTTTTCACACCGAGCGATTTTTCTCTCTTATCGTGAAGTGTTAAAAATCATTACCTTTACGAACACCAAAGGAAAAAAACACACAATAAGAAATTTATTTTTTATCCAGCCTTGAGAAAGCTTTTGAGTTGCGTTGCTTGGAACTCTTTTTATCCCAAAGAAACTTTTTTTAAAGCTCAACTCTTTACTTCCCGCAGACATAATTGAAATATTTTAAGTTATGGCTGTTTATTTTTAAACATCCCCACAAGCAGGAGCAGCTTAAGACTCCAAGTCTACATTTTTGTTTGTTTGTTTGTACAAAATTGAGAAATGTTTGGGAAGAAATCCTTAGTAAGACCACAGCTAGAATACTGCATCCAGTTTTGGTCACCACACAATAAAAAAGAGGTTGAGACTCTAGAAAAAGTACAGAGAAGAGCAACCAGGATGATGAGGGGACTGGAGGCTAAAACCTACGATGGACGGTTGCAGGAACTGGGCCTGGCTAGTCTAGGGAAGAGAAGGACCAGGGGAGACAGGAGAGCATCTTCCAATATTTGAGGGGCTGCCCCAGATAGGAGGAAGGGGTCCAGCTATTCTCCAAAGCACCCAAAGGCCAGACAAAGAGTAATGGATGGAAACTGAACAAGGAGAGATTTTTCAACCTGGAAATAAGGAGAAACTTTCTGACTGTGAGAACCATCAACCATGGAACAGAAGTTGCCTTCAGAAGTTCTGGGAACTTCATCCCTGGAGGATTTCAAGAAGAAACTGGACTGCCATCTGTCAGAAATGATGTCGGGTCTCCTGCTTGGTAAGGAGGGTTGTACTAGATGACCTACAAGGTCCCTTCCAACTCTGTTATCTGTTAAGAGTTAACTGGCAATTGGAGATGCCTCCCTAATGACCTCTTAATCTTTGTTTTTTTGGTTAAAAAAAGCCAGATTGCAGGAAACGAAAGCGAAAGGGTGGTGTCATTATTTATATTTAAAATGACAGAAGTGAGTAGGAGGAGGTGGATACCTTGCCTGGAAAAATGCACTGCTCTGTAAAAGCCCCAAAGACGTGTGCCAAAAGTGATTTAAAAAGAAATTTTTTAAAAAAAAACACACCTAAATTTGAAACGCAACTATTTTTTGTTTGTTTCTTTGAAAGGGTTATTATTATGTTGGCAGGGGAGAGAGCCCTTATCAACTGAACGGCACCTCCTGTTTTAAAAGAAATGCTGAATTGGGGAAGTAACTGAGTCTGCCTGCAGTTTGGGATTAGAGAAAGCTGGCACAAGTGTAAATTGGATTTAGTTCAATTTGAAAAGATTCCCAGTTCACTTGAGATATAAACCCAAGGTTTGGACCAGATACTGCTCCCTAACGTGATCAAAAATTTCTCTTCCTTTCGGCATATCAAAAAACAGGCAGCCCTCAAACTCACAATCACAATGGACCCCAGAATTTCTGCCGCTAAGCAAGGTGGTTATTAAGGGAGTTGCGCCCCAGTGTTACGACCTTTTCTGCCAAGTTTGTTGAACGATCACTGCAACTGTCAATGTAGGCTGGTTGCCAAGCATCCAAATTTTGATCACATATCCTTGGGGGATCATCCTAACTCCGGGGACCTGTTGTAAGCTACTTATTCACAAGGCTGTTGCAACTTTGAAAAGTTGCAAAATGATGGTTGTAAGTCAGGGACTACTATCTGTTTGGTGTTTAGTAGTGTCTTCCGTTCGCATGGCGGACATTGGGCCAACTGCTTTGTATGTAGTCAAAAAAGAAACTGGGTTAGTCCTTGACTTATGGCCACCATTTATGAGTCCCAAATTTACATTGCTAAGTGAGAAATTGATTGAGTTTTGTCCTATTTTGCGACTATTCCTGTTCAGTGAATCAGTGCAGTTTTAAATTAGTAACACGGTTGTTAAGTGAATCTGGCTTCCTTATTGACTTTTTTTTCTATTTATACTTTTTTTTTTTTAGTAAACGTAAAAACTCAATATCTACAGGAACAGTATAGTTGTCTGAGTACAGTTAGTTTTAAAAATAATAGTAGTAATAATAACCACAATAATATTTATATCATTGATAATAATCACCTAGTAATATTTGCTTATCCATTGTTGGAAGAAATATCCTTCCGGGTTCAGTTCTAAGTGGGGAAAAAGACACTGGAAACATGGAAGCCACTTGGAAAGATGGTTTAATGGTGGACAGAACCACATGGCTTGGAGATCCTGGGCAAAAAGGGAGGAGATGCCGAGAATCCCTGGGTTTTATGGCCTTTCTGGGCTTTGAACTTCCCGGGACACAGGAAAAGTTATGCTGATTGGTTGCTGTCAGAGGTCCTAGCTAGCTTTGTAGGCTGTCTGTGTGTTAAGTTTGGTTGAAACTTGGTGGGTGGTGCAATGAAGGGCAATGAAATGACTCTGCTTGAAGGAGGTAGATCTTTGTTATGTAGAATAGACTGACCCATTAACACAGGGAGGGGGCTGAGTTTCTGCCTCTGAGTTTCTACTTCTCTTTTAGGGGAAATATTCTGCCTTTTTAATATATATCCTAAAATATTTCATTTTTCTATGAGGGGGTGGGTTTTAACTTCCACACAATACAATAAACCCGTGATGGCGAACCTATGGCACACGTGCCACCTGTCCAACTTACTTGTACTGCTCATGAGCGGGCCTCCCAACTGATTTTCGGCCCTTTTGAGGCCTTTTTTGGCCTCCCTGGGGTTCGAGGGAAACCTCTGCAGCCTCGGGAGGCTGAAAAATGGGCCTTCCGGAAATAAAAGTGCTCTTTTTCAGCCTCCAGAGGGCCTCTGGAGCTTGTTTTTGACCTCTCAGGGACTCGAGGGAAGCCTCTGCAGCCTTTGGAGGCTGAAAAACGGGCCCGTTTCAGCACTTCCAATATTTCAGCCTCCAAAAGCTGTAGAGGCATCCTTCAAGCCTCCGGGAGGGCAAAAATGGGCTCCTCCGGACTCCAGAGGCCCTCCGGAGGCTGAAAACAGGCACTTCTGGTATTTCCGGAAGGCCTGTTTTTCGGCCTCCTGAGGCTGCAGAGGCTTTCCTCAAGCATCAGGGAGGCCAAAAAAAGGCTTCAAACGGGCCTCCCTGAGGTTCAAAATCACCTGGGAGGCGTGAGCATACGCAGTGCAGGTCAAGTGGCGCGGAGGGGTGTTGCACGCACATGTCCGGGGGTGGGATGCATTGCCTTCTGGGGGCGGGCGCACAATTTTCGGCATGGGAGCCCAAAAAGGTTAGCCACCCCTGCAATAAACCATCATAGTGTAGTTCATCGTTCTCTTAAACTTTTGAGTTTCTGACTTCTGTCGCTGTTAACTAACCATCGGTAAAACGAAAAAAAAAAAAAGCTGTTTCTTTCTTCTCCTTTATTTTGAGTGTTAATCTATCCATCCCTATTGAGCTTTTGTTGTCGGAAGGTCACAAAAATACAAAACATTTGCTAGACCAATACTGGAATACAGCTCATCAGTCTGGAACCCGCATTACGTATCTGATACTAACACAGTTGAGAAAGTCCAGAAATATTTCACAAGAAGAGTTCTCCACTCCTCTACTCGTTGCAGAATACCTTATGCCACCAGACTCGAAATTCTAGACCTAGAAAACCTTGAATTACGCCGCCTTCGGTCTGATCTAAGTATAGTATATAAAATCATACATTGCAATGTGCTACCTGTCAATGAATATTTCAGCTTCAACCATAACAACACAAGAGCACATAATAGATACAAACTCAAGGTTAACCGCACCAAACTTGATTGCAGGAAATACGACTTCAGCAACAGAGTGGTCAATGTCTGGAATCCTCTACCTGACTCTGTGGTTTCTTCCCCAAATCCCAAAAACTTTAACCTTCAACTGTCTACTATTGACCTCACCCCTTTCCCAAGAGGTCTGTAGGGGGCCTGCATAAGCGCACCAATCGTGCCTACCGTCCCTCTCCGATTGTTTCTTTTATATTTTTCTTATACATACCCATTTCATGTATTCATAACTATGTTTTTACTTATACCTGTTATCTTGTAAGCGATTGACAAACCAAATAAATAAAAAATAAAAATGGGACCCCGGGACACTGCAACCATCCTAAATGCGAGTCAGTTGCCAAGCATTCAAATGTAAATAGCATGACCCTGGTGCAACAGTCGTAAGTGTGAAAAACGGTCCTAAGTCGCTTTTTTTCCCCCAGTGCTGTTGTAACTTGGAACAGTCACTAACCGAACTCTTGTGAGTCTAGGGCTAGCTGTGTATCCTTCCACTGGTCTCCTGTTATTTTATTCCGCTGCGGTTGTCTTAGCAACTAGATTACAAGTCATTAACTCCCCCCTCCCTAAATAAAAGGGGAGGAGGCATAAAAGAAGCAAATTTGCTTCATTAAAAGGTGTTTGGGGAGAAGAAAGAAATAGGCTGGTCGTTGGGAGCGTCGTGTTAAAAACTACGGTTGCGAAAACAAGATATTGTAATAATCAGGAGTTTTGTAGCACCTTTTCCCACGAAGGCATTGCATTAGAAAGTTTGTGAAACTGCAGCGCTCTTAAAGCCTTTTCAGTAAAAATTTGTAAGTTTAAAAAGGTGTCCCCAGGCTCATCCTGGTATTTATTTTTTGGGGTTTTTTTTTTCAAGAAATATGCCATGATTTTGGTAGAACCAGATCTCTGTATTTAAATCAACGATTCCTTTATTAGGAGGGCCAGCAGCCCCGGTAAAAAGTTTCTTGCTCAGAGGCATGAAAACTGACTGGGAGACAGTGGGCCCATCACCAGGAGACGGTGAGTTCTAGTCCCATCTTAGCTATGAAAGCCAACTGGGAGACA
>BHEV01014707.1:0-10001 GCA_004319985.1 Emydocephalus ijimae
ATTCATAAGCAAATACCCTCACCCAAGATCCAACAAAGGTAGGATTAGCCCTCAGCCACAATAGGAATTGCCCAATGCCCCATTCATTGCATCAGCCAAACTTCAACCAAACTTAGCTCAGACAAACTCCTAGGATTTGTACATGGCCCCATGGGAATCTGACAGCAGCCAATAGAATAAATGTTCTTGCACAGGAACAGGAAGTTTAAGGTCAAAGCCCAGGAGAAGGTATAAATACCCCCCAATTTCAACTCCATGTGGTCAGCTGCACCAGAACTATAATCATGTGGTTCTGTTCATCAATAATTGAATCCTTTTTTCCAATCAGCCTCCAGCCTCCATTTTGACTCCAGTGCCTTTTTCCCAGCTTAGAAATGAACTAGATGGATATTTCTTACAACAACTCCATTAGATAAAGCTTCACCAGCCCAAGTGCCAGGCAGATATCTGGTTTTAATGAATTCCCAGAATTTGCTCATTACCAACAACTCTGGGGTTGTAGTGATTTTCAGGAATGTTGTTCTAAATCTCTTTAAAAGTTCACCAACTTATTTTTATTAGAAGTTGGGAGAGAATTAGAACTGTTGTAAATAGTCCTTGTGTATCTACAAGAGGTTCCTCCATTCTGAGATTACCACTCAAAGTACTTAAATCCTATTAGTGTCTTCTCAACAGGACACAATGGCTCAGTGGCAAAAGATTGGAAAGCTGATAGCCTGGGTTCAAGGCCCAAGTCCTGCACAATGGGATGAGTTCCCTGTTAGAAATTCTGCTTATATATAGCACTACAGAGCAAACAAAGGGTACAGTCATCATGTGCTTTACTGCACAACTATTTAATTGTAATGGGAACCAGGAAATTCTACTGACACCAAAAAAGCATAGAGTATATACCGCAGATCCAAACTTGTAAACACTGCCATCTACTGCCTGAATACTACTGTAGTTGTTGCAATACAAAATACATTCCAACTTATATTCCAACACTCTCATTGCTTGTCCCAGCTTCTGTTCACCTAGCAGTCCAAAAGCATATAAATGTGAGTAGATAAATAGGTGCTACTTTGGTGGGAAGGTAACAACAACCCCAATTACAGATACAATTTTCCCTTCACAGGCCTGTGATGGAAGATAACTCTGAATTACTTTGCTTTAGAGAGCCACAAAACTCCTGTATTTTGGGATTTGCTTAGCTTGGGATCTCCTATATAAATTTGCATTTCTACCAGTATTCTCAAGCAGTGTGTTATAACTTTGGTTTCTGTAATGGACTGGTCTAAAGAAGTGCTAGATATCCCAAATCCACATCACATACTTCCTTTTTTTTCCCCTCCAAAGACAATGATTTAGGTGTTTGCAGCCATTTTTAAATTAATTCTTACAACATATCCTTCTTTCAATTTCAGTATTTTCATAAATCTCCTACTTCCGAGCAGATACATTTTTTCAGAGTTTTTGTTATTTTATGCTGAATTTATTTTCTCTGCTTCCTCTGTGCAAGCATGCGCGTGCATGCACACACACAGAGAGAGAGAGAGAGAGAGAGAGAGTCCTAATTACCAATAAAACAAGCAGAGAAATGAAAGAAGAGATGTACAAGGTCAATGTCTTTGATACTCTACCTGACTCTGTGGTTTTTTTTCCCCAAACCCCAAAAACTTTAACCTAAGACTGTCTACTAGTGACCACACCCATTTCCTAAAAGGTCTGTAGGGGGTGTGCATAAGCACACCAACGTGCCTATCATCCCTGTCCTATTGTTTCCTTGATATATATTTTTAATTTTTTCTTACATGTATCCATGTATTCATAACTATGTTTTTACTTATACCTATTATCTTGTAAGCAATTGACAAATAAAAATAAATAAAAAATCAATAAGATGCTATAGTTGATATTCTTGAAAGAAAAAAAAAAACCAAGCTTCTCTCTTTCTAATTGGAATCTATATTTATTTTTAAAACATCTTAATTACAAAGAAAACTTGAGGTGCGCTATTACTTTTCATTGGAAAAATGTGGTAGGGAATGAAAGGTACAGTTCCTTCATTGAAACTTGTCCTGCTATAAAATATTTTCAAGGACGAATGAACTTGAGCAAAGCTTATCCGGAGTTCAGAGGAAGAGACATGCTTCCTTGTTAGAGCTTTGATATTTCTCCTTGGTGCACTGAGACAACTAACAGGGAATACAGACATAATCTATGGTGTCATTATTACAGGCATCAGCTTTCATGCCCTTCCCTTTATCTGGGTTGTCTTTGTTTGCTTGCACCGAAGTAAGCCTCTGTCTTCTGTCTTTGATAAACACCAGCAGCTACCAGAATAGTCCTGTCTCCATTCAGAAGCTGAGATTGGCATAGTTTGGGGCAGCACTGTCTCTGAATAGTTCCTTATTTCAAGTTCTGCAGGAGAACTAAAGTAGGCCCCATCCTGGATCCTGGATCTCTAAGTGAATCTCTGATTCTGTGAGTGACTCAGTCTGCCTGCCTGCTTTGCCTGATTTTGGGTATAAGTTGCTGTTTTTTATATTAAAAAAACAATATTTATATACATGGTGTGTTGTGAGTTAATTTTGTGAGTTTCCTTGCAAGCAAATTTTATGTGACAGACTCAGGCAGCAGATTGCAGAATGGTAGATCTGTGAGTGAATCTATGATTCTGTGAGCAACTCAATCTGCCTGCCTGCTTTGCCTGATTTGGGGTATAAGTTGCTCTTTTTTTATATTAAAAAAATCAATATTTATATACATCGTGTGTTGTAAGTTAATTTTGTGAGTTTGCTTGCTAGCAAATTTTATGAGTTTGCTTTCAAGCAAATTTTATGTGACAGACTCAGGCAATAGATTGCAAAAAGGTAGATCTCTGGGTGAATCTGTGATTCTGTGAGCAACTCAATCTGCCTGCCTGCTTTGCCTGATTTGGGGTAAAAGTCAATATTTACATAAATATTTACAATATTTACATACAAACCATGCCCAGCCAGTCACGTGATCACCAAACCACACACCAGTCAGCAAGCCATGCCCACCCAGTCACATGACCACCAAGCCACACCCACAAATTAGGCCATGCCCACAGAACCGGTTGTTAAGACATTTGAATCCCACCCCTGGGAAGAGAGGGGGATATAGGAGAGAAGGAGGAGAGGGAGAGAGGAGAGGAGGAGAGAGGAACAGAGAGAGAGAAAAGAGAAGGGGAGGATGGAACAGGGTAGGAGAGAGAGAAAGAGGAGAGAGACAGAGGGAAAGAGAGTAGAGAAAGGTGGAAGGAGGGAAGGGGAGAGAAGAGAGAAAGAAAGTGTGAAAGAAAGAGGATAGAGAGGAGAGAAGACAGAGAGGAGGAAGGAGGGAGGGAGGAAGAGAGAGAGAGCTGTGTTTGTGATGCATTCCCAGTCAATGATTTTTCATCCCAAGTTCCTTTATCAAGGGTTTCTTCCTCCTTTTGTGACAAAAATAACTCAAGGATTCTCCCAACCCTAGTCTAAATAATACAGTTGAAATAAAGGAAGCAGCATGCAGGGTAAATGAGAAGAACAACTTCTGAATTGCAAGCTGTGTTTATTTCTGGCACACTAAACACATTCCTGGATTTTGAATTCTCTTTGTTCTAAGCATCAAGCTCTACACCAGTGACATAATATCTAACTGTTCCTCTTGTTGTTTTTAAAACAAACACACAGGGCCTCAATATTTCCTACAATGGTTCTCTTCCTGAACTCCTGGGGATGAAAAAAAAAAAATAGGCCAACATCATCTCTTCTAGTGCAATTGAAAATTACTTTTTTTTTCTTTTTTTCAAACCCAGTGTTGATGGGAAAGGAAGGTTCAGGAACTAAATAGCACAGGAGATGGTGCTTTTCATGCAAATTGTACCTGAGTGCTCTTTAAAAAAAAAAAAGTGAGAGAAATCCAGAGGATCAATGGCATATTATTCATGTTTCCTTGAAAAAAAGTCGGGGTCATATTTTCTTTTGGGCCCCCAAATAATCACTAGGGCTTATTTTGGGGAGTGTCTTATCTTTTTCCCACACATGAGAGTCCCATTTCTTCTGCTTGCTCACGGTGGGGCAGGAAGTTGCAAATGTGCCAGTGCTTCCACTGTGAGGTGTGGGAGATGGTACTGCCTCATGCAACCTTCACAGGTTTACCTCAAGGCCTCTGCAGCCAGGCCATCCATGCCCCAACACCTGCCTCACCTCATGACAGTGGCATCAGCATGCCGCTTGGCCTCTTGCTCTATTGCAGCCATAAGCAAACAGAAGAAGTAGGCAGTTGGCTACAGGGGCTACTGCAATGGCTGCTGGTGCTGCCACCACAAGGCATAGATTGCCTGGCTGCAGAGGCCCTGAGGTAAGCCAGTGCGGGGCTTATGAGGCAGCTCCACCATCCCACCTCACCTCGTGGCCATGGCACTGCGAACAAATAGATGGAATGGGCAGGTGGCCGGTTGCACAGGCTCTTCAGTAGAGTTTATTTTGGAGGGCCTTAT
This sequence comes from Emydocephalus ijimae, assembly GCA_004319985.1. Taxonomy (NCBI): domain Eukaryota; kingdom Metazoa; phylum Chordata; class Lepidosauria; order Squamata; family Elapidae; genus Emydocephalus; species Emydocephalus ijimae. The sequence continues at coordinate 4,490 of BHEV01014707.1, forward strand.
ATTAGGTGCATGCAGAAAAACATACTAGGTCTTATTTTCAGGAAATGGTAGTTAGCACCAAACTGTTCCACATTTAGGTGGATCTACACATCCATTACTGTGGCTCTGGTGGCTGTGGAGAAAACTAGGGAAGGGCACAGTCTGGCTGGGCATTCAGAGGAAGACCCAGAGCCACCCCCTCTTCATCCTGGGGCACACAGGGAGGAACAGAGAAGGGAGCAATGTGAGTTGTGTGGTCTACAGGGGAGGAAAGGGTCCTGATCCCCTTCATTGACTGCAGCTGGGAAGATTGTTTAAAAGGGCAAACAGCACATGGCAAAGTTGCGTGAAATTATGTTGGTTAGTCAAGTCTTATCCGGGGGGGTGGGGGGAAATTCTACCAGTTCGGACTAGTTCTGTAGAACCAGTTGTTACAATTCTGTGCAGTTCGGAGAACTGGCAAATCACATCACTGGCTGGACCCTCCCCTCCCCACCCAGGAGGCTTCCCTGAGGCCCAGTCAGGAGTGGTATTCAGGGGGTTGGGGGAGGGAGAAGTGGCCTGAGAGCAGAGCTGAACCTTCCTTAGGATTGAAGATTCTATTTTTCAGTGCAAAGTCAGGCAGCAGATTGCAGAAAGGTAGATCTGCGTGTGAAGCTGTGATTCTGCCAGCAGCTTAATCTGCCTGCCTGCTTTGTCTGATTTTTGGGTAAAAGTTGCTCTTTTTTTAAAATAAAAAAATCAATCTTTACATATATATTTACAATATTTACACACAAGCCACGCCCAGCCAGTCACATGATCACCAAGCCACACCCACAAATTAGGCCATGCCCACAGAATTGGTTCTTAAGAAATTTGAATCCCACCCTTGGTCTTATCTGAGTTCTGACGTCTTCCCAAGTGTATGTGTTTCGTTACCTTTTGACGTCTTCAATCCCTTATCCTGCCCTGTCTTTGTTCATTGCTGCAGTGAGGTTTGTGTTGGTTTTTATTTATATTTTATATGTAGTTTGAGTTTGAACAGAATTTCCTCCCTTTATAAACCTTGGGAGAGTTTTTTTATCCAGCCAATCATAACTGGACATTGAGGTCCAAGATGGAGGAATTAAAGGGACTTCACCTATTTTTGTGACTTTGTTGCTTTTATGCCACGCCCTGAGTCATCACAGCTCGGGAGCCCATTTTTGCTGGCTGAGAGCTCAGGCCACAGATGCCCCAGGCATGAGTGATGTCAAACTGGCCATGCCCACCCTAGGCACAGCCCGTCCCCCTCCCCCTCCCTGAGGTCAAGCACATCTCTGATGTGGCCCTCAATGAAATTGAGTTTGACACCCCTGAATTAAAGCATAGTGCTTCATATATGGTTGTCTATAATACTTTAACAACCAATACTGATCTTGCAAGATAATCAGAATAGATTTAGGTGGAAGATCACCAGTCAGTCATGAAAGGAGAGACTTTGAGTTTGTGGAATCAAGTTGCTGGCTTGATTCTGTGATTCTTAAGCACTTCCTCTCTCAGAATGGTTTTGATGTTCCAACATATTTCCTTCCATTCTGGTGAAAAGAAAAGAAAAATAGAACATGCTGACCTACAGCTGTGGCCAAGGTGAAAGAAAGCTCTGAAATTGGAAAGAGATTTCTTAACCAGGTTTTATTTCCATCCTACTACCATCTGTTGGACACCTTGTAGAAAGTCCAAACTCACTTAACTAATCCTAAAAAGACCAAGGGAAACATGATAGCAATGTTTGAGGGGCTGCCACACAGAGGAAGGGTTCAAACTATTTTCCAAGGCACCTGAAGGCCAGTCAAGGAACAATGGGTGGAAACTGATCAAGGAGAGATTCAACTTAGAAATTAGGAGAAATTTTCCGACAGTGAGAACCATCAACCCATGGAACAGAAGTTGCCTTCAGAAGTTGTGGGAGCTTCATCACTGCAAGCTTTCAAGAAGAGACTGGAATACCTTCTGTCAGAAATGATGTAGGGTCTCCTGCTTGGGCAGAGGGTTGGACTAGTCACTAGATGACCTACAAGGTCCTTTCCAACTCTGTTGATTTGTTTAAAAAGTACCTCCTCGTGCCCTTTTACTGCTGTCATATCTTGACTCATTATTTCTAGGAACAGGTTGCTTTCAAAAGCTTTACCTGGTTGGGTATTTTTTTTTTCCTCTTGTGGAAAAACTGCCTCCTTCTATTGCTTTATCGTGTGCTGCCCTTTTAAGAAATAAAAGGCAACCTTGATATTTTCACCTCCTTTTGCTGTTTCCAGGAACAAGAGCAGGAAGAACATTTCCAGAAACCAATCTGATTTTGAGAATGACAGTGACTCTTTTTATTAATTCATTCCATGTTAATGTCTTTGTTCTATTGATTCCTAGCACTGATGCCCTTGTTTATGATTGGCAATAAAACTGACCTACAAGGAAACCTGCCTGCATCAAATCAAGAAAGAAGTGGAAGAACTCCAAAGAAAAGTATTGGGAGAAAGGTGAAGGAGGTCCCCCCCCCCCCCCGAACAAGACAAATCTTAGCTGCAAAAATCTGGAGAATCAACAGAAAGCCAAGAAAATATAAGTACTGTGCTTCCATCTGGAACAAGAGTCTTCAAACTTGCCAAGTTTAAGACTTGTGGACTTCAATTCTCAGAATTCCTGAGTTAACATGACTGGAGGAGGAATTCTGGGAGTTGAAGTCCACAAGTCTTAAAGCCATCAAGTTTGAAGACATGGTTTGAATGGCTGGAATTTTGCAGGCTTGTTCTGGTGGTCATAGGACAATCTAGTTGGCATTAGTTAGATTGAATAATACAGGAAATAAGAGAAGATTTAAAGTGGTTAAAGATAGAATTTTTGAATCATAGGTTGGAAAGAATTTTGGAGGTCTTCTATCCCAACCCCCTGATAAAAGCAGGAGACATTATACCATCCTGGTTAAATGGTTGCCCAAACTTCCCACAGCACCTTCCCCTAGACTTGGACACAATGGGACATGGGAAACCTTTCCCTTTCTTCTATGTTATTACATATTCCACTAGGTATGAGCCATGGTAAGGGCCATGGTGGTGCAGAGGTTAGAATGCAGTACTGCAGAATACTTCTGTTGTTTGCTGGCTGCCTACAATTTGGCAGATAGAATCTCATGAGGCTCAAGGTTGACTCAGCCTTCCATCCTTCCAAGGCCGGTCAAATGAGGATCCAGATTTTGGGGGGCAATAGGCTAACTCTGTAAACTGCTTAGAGAGGGCTGTAAAAGCACTGTGAAGTGCTATGTAAGTCTAAGTGCTATTGCTATTGCTATTTTTCAATCACTGGTATTTGCCAATGTTCTTTGCTAATCCTACTTTGAAAATGTAGTTCCCTTTTAACAGTAAATTCCTCCGTTCATGTTCTTCAGATCAAACCGGTGGTTTCTATTTCCAACTTACTCCCTTTTATTTTTCTTCTTTTCCTTTTTTAAAGAAAGGATTCTGCAAAAAAAAAGAATCCCATTTAATAAGCAGATCATCCAAATATACTGCTCATTTTCACATTCATAAAAACACCGGAAGTAATAGATGTCCAATATTTATGATGGTAACACAATCACAACCAGAGGAAGAAAATCCAAAAGAAAAAGGAAAAACAATAGATAGGCATTTGATGATATATTGGTGTGCTTTTTAAGAGAAGCAATTGAAATAGTTTTCTAAAAAAGAAAAAAGAAAGAAAAGAAAATTTCTGCTTGCTCTGGTATGGATGGATCACCAAGGAGTTTGCTACACAAATGCAATGCACCGGGGACAGTACATAAATGGATAGCAATTTGGCAGAAGTGTAAATTTTAGAGCTAGCTTAGTTTAGCAACAGCCTCGGGCCCTTAATAAAAATGAAATGGAGAGAGTTATAATAAAGTAATAAGACTTTGGTGATAAATTACAGTATTAATTTTGTCCCCCTATAGTAGCAAATCAGCAGTTCGCTTGCTAGAATGTCACCCTGGGAAATCCAGTTGAAGTGGCCCTGTGTAAATAACAATGCTGCCTACCCTTCATCTCGAAAAAACTCCCAGATGTAATCAAAAACAGCAAACATTGGGAGCCACGCTGGTTTTGGAAAGCTCTAGATAAGACACTAGGCAAGAAATACTTTTCCCATTTGATGTTCCTCTAAATCAGGGGTGTCAAACTCAAGGCCAAGATCTGGCCTGTGGGGTGCTTAGATCTGGCCCATGGAGCCACCCTGGAAACAGCAAATGACTGGACTGGTACACGATGCCTCTGCCAATAGAAACAGAGCTTGGGAGGGCTGTGTGTGGCTCTCCTGAGCTGCATTTTTGGCTGTGACAGCTGCCTGCAGCATTTTGTCAGCAAAAATAGAGTTCAGGAGGGCTGCACTGCAGCCCTCCCGAGCTCCATTTCTGCTGGCAGAGTGCTACAGGAGGCTGTCACAGCCAAAAACGGAGCCTAGGAGGGGTGAGGTTGAGCTGGCCACACCCACCTGGTCCCCCAAGGTCAAGCACAACCCTGATGCAGCCCTCAGTGAAATTGAGTTGGACACCCCTGCTCTAAACCATTTATTATTATTGTTATTGCGATTGCTATTGTTATTGAACAGAGCTGAGCTAATAGCACTTTTTTTTTTTATAAAAGTTTTATTGATTTTAATGACAAACAAAAACACACAAAACATAAAACTTAACATAAAAATCATCATTCTCCATAAATTTACAGTGTATTGGTTGGTTTACCACTCCTTTCAGTGCATTCGTTTCACAGTCATCAAAACAATTACATTACATAATAACTCACATTATCAATCATCAGTTAAGTATCCTAATATCATTATTAAACAATCATTTGACTATAATTTTACTAATTCATACTTAAGCGAGATAACTATTATTGAATTAAATTATTTTATAACAGATCATAGAATCATACCAAATCTATCTTAATGAAATATTCTAAAAATATTCTCAAAACCAAAAAAAATTATATATTCTTTATTTCCTAGATTTCTAAATATTCTATTATTATATTGTATTATCTAACCATTGATAAAAGAGATCCCAAATTTCATAAAATTGTTTATCTTCTTGTTCTCTAATTTCAAATGTCAATCTACTCATTTCAGCACATTCCAATATTTTCTTAATAATTTCTTCCTCTAATGGTATTTTCTCACTCTTCCAATGTTTAGCAAATACAATCCTAGCTGCTGTTAATACATTTACAATCAAATACTTTAAATTTTTACTATATGTATCAGGTAAGATTCCCAATAAAAAAATCTCTGGTTTCAAATCTATGTGTTTCTTTGTCATTTTTTCCAACCATATGCGAATTCTAGTCCAATATTTCCTGGCCTCCTCACAAGTCCACCACATATGGTAATATGAGCCAGGTATCTGATGACATTTCCAGCACTTTTCAGATTTATTCTTGAACATTCTTGCACTATTCTTGTCGGGGAGGTGCCACCTGTAAAACATCTTATACAAATTTTCTTTATATGCTGTTGACATTGTCATTTTATAATTTTGAGACCA